>JANQAP020078896.1:0-40297 GCA_026874005.2 Erythroxylum coriaceum | reverse complement strand
GGAAAGGCATTTCTAAACGCCCATTGACCACTCAAAAATACTATTCTAACCTCCCCATCGGTGATGGGATGTTACAAGACAGTCCACCACCAGTCAAGTGGAAGCACTTGAGAGCACATTGCAGACATTGTTGACTCAGTTGTAACAAACGTTGGAACAGTTGCAGCAGTCGATGGCACAACAACAACAGTCGATGCAGTTCATCTCTTAGCTTCGTCAAGAGGTGGATGAGTTGAAGTGTAGGGGCCAACCAGAGCATCCGCCATCTCCGGATCAATAGTGTACTTTTGGTCATTTGGTTTGTATTACAAATACATATTATTTACAACGAAATGTTTTTATTGTCAATTAAGATATTTTAACTATTAATCATTAACCAAAATTTCTATTTCAGCAAATTAAATATATACTATAAATTTATAATTATTAAAATTACGCATTAACCATAATTTAAATATAATGACAATTTATATTATATATTTAAAAAAAATTAAGTATTGCATTTACCGACAGAAAGAAATGTCCATCGGTAAATACATGACCAATTACCAACAATCCACGAGTTCTTTGTCGGTAATGGTAGAAGGAATTAGTAACGAAAACCCATATCTGTCAGTAAAGATTTTAGCAAATATACCGATGGTAAGTTTTTTACCATAGGTAAATATTCCAATGTAACAAAACAGTCGTCGCTAAATGGTACTGACGTTCAAGCACAAAGTAAACCGTCAGTATATTTACCGACGGTAAGATAATATTTCGACAGTAAATTTACCGACGGTAATAAATGTACCGTCAGTAAAGTTACCGACAGAATATGCTTTAACCGTCGGTAAGTATTAGCTATGGTCGATTCTATGACGCTTTTGTCTGTTGAAAAATTCCGTCGGGAATATTTATTACCGACGAAATGATTGTGTTTTCCGTAGGTAATTTCCATCGCAAAAAGGCATTTTCCTTGTAGTGTTTTCTCCACTGAAAGTATGCCAACAAGTTGTTTTTCCACCGAATTTGTGCCAACTTGTCGTTTTTTCCTCTAAAAGTGTGCCAGACCTTGCTAATGGGCTTTGTCCACATCGAATATCTCCAAATGGGCCATTTTCTACATCAAATGAGTGCGAATGGACTTTTTTTCCACCGAAGGTGTGCAAAGAAGTTGTTTTTCCCACCAAAAGTGTGCCAATAGGCTGTTCTCTAACTAAAATGGGTTATTTTTCCCACTGAATGTGTCTAAATGGACTGTTTTCTCCACTGAATGTGTTCCAACAGGTTGATCTCTCTAGCAGAGATGTGCCAATGTTTTTGTTTTTCCCACCAAAAGTTTGCCAATGGGATGTTTTTTTATCGGAGGTTTCTAGCATTCATGTCAATGGGTTGTTTTGTGACTAAAGGTGCAAAGTAACCTTGCGCATGGGTGGCTTTTCCCACTAAATGTGCCCAAATAGGTTGTTTCTCCATTGAATGTGTGCCAATAGGCTATTTTTTCCACCAAGGGTAAGTCGATTGACTGTTTTTCCCACTGAATTTGTCCCAATATACTGTTCTCTCCACTGAATATGTGCCAGATCTTGCCAATGGGCTTTCGTCCCACCAAATGTCTCCTAATGGGCCCTTTTCCACACTAAACATGTGATAATGAACCGTTTCCTACACTAAAGATGTGCCAACGGGTTGTTTTTCATATCGAAAGTGTGCCAATGGGCTTTTTTCTAACTAAATGTCTCTCAATGGACTACATTCTCCACCGAAAGTGTGCCAATAGCTTGTTTTTTCCACCAATCGTGTGCCAACAAGCTATTTTCCCATTGAAAGTGTCTCAACAGGCTGTTTTCTAATCAAAGGTGCCTAGTGAACTCGCCAATGGTCTATTTTTCCCATCGAATGTGTCCCAATGGGTTATTTTTTCCATTGAATGTGTGCCAACGGGCTATTTTTTCCACCGAACGTGTGCCAATGTGTTATTTTTTCCCTTGAAAGTGTGCCAAAGGGCTATTTTCTCACTAAAGGCACCAACAACCTTGCCAATGTGTTGTTTTTCCCACCGAGTGTGTCCTAATGGGTTGTTTTCTCCACGAAACTTATGCCAACAGGTTGTTTTCTCCACCAAACTTATGCCAACAGGTTGTTTTCTCCACCAAACGTGTGCCAATGGGCCATTTTCCCTCTGAAAGTGTGGTAATAGGCTATTTTTCCCATCGAAAGTGTTCCAATGGACTATTTTCTAGCCAAAGATGCCTAGCGACTTTGCCAATGGACTATTTTTCCCACTGAATATGTCCCAATGGTTTGTTTTCTCCACTAAATGTGTGCCAACGAATTGTTTTCTCCACTAGGCATGAGCCAATATACCCTTTTCCTACTAAAAATGTGCCAATGGGCTATTTTCTTATCGAAGGTGTGTAGGGACCATTCCAATGGGTTGTTTCTCCCACCGAATGTTTCCTATTGAAGGTGCCATATGACCTTGCAAATTTACTATTTTTTCCACCAAATGTCTCCCAGTGGCTTGTTTTCTGCACTGAATGTGTGACAACGGGCTATATTTTCCACTAAAAGTGTGCCAATGGTTGTTTCTCACCAAAGGTACCAATCAACCTTACCAATGGGTTTTTTATTCCCACCTAATGTGTCCTAGTGGACTATTTTTTCCAACGTACGTGTGCCAACGCCCTATTTTCTCCACCAAAGGTTTGCCAACGACTGTTTTTTCCCAGCAAAAGTGTGCCAATGGGCTGTTTTCTCCCAAAAGATTTCCAGTGACTTTGCCATTGGGTTGTTTTTCCCACCGATTATGTCCCAAAGGGCTATTTTCTCAACCGAATGTGTGCCAATAGGTTATTTTTCCCTCTAAATGTCTCCTAATGGGCTATTTTCTACACCAAACAAGTTGCAACGAGCTATATTTTGCATTGAACGTGTTCCAACATGCTATTTTTTCCACTGAAAGTGTGGCAATAGGCTATTTTCTCACCAAAGATGCCCAGTCATCTTATGAATGGACTATTTTTCCCACCAAATGTGTCCCAAAGGACTATGTTCTCCACCAAATGTATGCCAACGGGCTATTTTCTCCACCAAAGGTATGCCAACGGGTTGTTTTCCCACCAAATGTCTGCAAATGGGTTGTTTTCTCACCAAAGGTGCCCAATCACCTTGTCAATGGGTTGTTTTTATCACTGAATCTATGCTAACGAAATATTTTCTCTACCGAACGTATGCCAATAGGTTGTTTTTCCCACTGAATATATCCTAATGGACTATTTTCACTACCGAATGTGTGCCAATGTGCCATTTTATCCACCTAAGGTATGCCAATGAAATGTTTTTCCCGCCAAAAGTGTGCCACTGGGTTGTTTTCTCACTAAAAGTGCCTAGTGACCTTGCTAATGGGTTGTTTTTCCCACCAAATGTGTGCTAATGATGTAATATCTGGTTTCCTAAAACATATGTAGGGTTCAACCCTCGATCAAGTAATATATATACATGCATAATATTAGCATTCATATACGAATTGAAATTTGTACACATTACAAGTTAGCATATGCACTCATTTGACATGTCCTGGGGTATGAAAGCTGTTAAGTGAACATAATTTGAATTATGAATTGATATGTCTTGAATTTTGGCATGATTGGATTTCAATTGGTAAATTGGAATTAAATGTTATTGATTGGGGGATTAATGAATTAATGTGTACATTTGGAATAGGAAAAATGCCTAGTGGTAGGATAATTTGAATCATAAAAAATTAGGTACTAAACCTATACTTTTGTGACAAATGGACTAGTAAATGAATGACAAATGGACCAATTATTATGTGACAAGTGGAGCAGTTATTAAGAGACATGTGGACTAATCATTTAAGTGATAAACGATAACTAAATGTATGGATTAGTGGCAACATCTTTGTTAGGCAAATGGCATTAGATGCCTTAAGACATATGGCTTCATAAGTTAATGACACCTAGCTTGTTGAAGGGGCAATTCCAATAGCCATGTTTTTACTTCCTTCATTCTCTTCTCCACTAAATATTGCTTCAAACTTTTCTCTAAATTTTGGTTAAACCATAGCTAGCTTGTTGCACGAAAACCATATGTTAATCCTTCACAAAATATCCAAAAAACTAGCTGCATGATACCTTCATATTATTGTCTAAAAATAACCTTGTTTTCACCATAAGTTTTTGTTAATTTTTGCTTGCATAGAGACTTGGTTTAATTTGAAGTTTTGTGTTCAACTGGAAGTCTAATAGGTAAGATGATATGTGCTGGAAAATGTTGCATGAACTTGGAACTTTTCTACTTGTGTTTGGAGTTTGAAAATCATGGAATTATGGGGTTGAATTATGGTTGAATTAGATCTAGATTTGATGTATTAAAAAGGTGTATTTATGCTAAAGGAAGATGTCAATATAGTGTTCATGAATTAGGAAAGAATTAAGACTATTTACATGACATTGTATGATAATTTCTGGTTTAATTTGTTGATACATGAAAGACTATGATTTGTAAGTTATTAATTGATTAAGTTCGAGCTGAAATTGAAGATGATATTGATGAGGAATTGGAGTATGATTTAGGCCTAATAGAGGTATAATTGATGAACTATAAAGAAGATGTTTTAACTTTGGTATAAAGATGTCAAAAATCTGGAAAATGTGTAGGAAAAGGGTAGGTCACAATCGTGGCACCGATCTTATGATCATGGATAGTTGCAGTAGTTTGATTTATGCAATGGTTGAACCAATTAAGGATAAGGTACTTAACTATGATGCATTTGGACTTGATTGGGACTTAAAATGAACCTAATTTGATGTTGGAAAATTTGGTCAAATGTGTAATAAGTTTTGATTGATAAGTGATGTTATACCTTAAGGAAAAGAATCTTTGATAACAATGTGTCTAAGTTTGGAATGAAGGAGTATTAAGGGAATGAAGATGTTCATATGAATGCAAATGAATTCCAAAGGTTATAGATAATGCCTTAGGAATGAATGAATGAGAATTGAATTATGTGAATACTTGTAATGCTAGAAAAGAGTTAGCAAATGTGGGGTTAATGAATTGAATATGATCAAGTGTACTTTAGGTGTTAAGCTAGCTGAAAACAAGCTATGATGTTTGAAAAATCATGAATTGTGATTAAGGAAATATACCCGAGATAATCATTAAGCATGCATTGAACATAGCACTTATATTTATGTGCATAATTGAATATGTATTTGTTTGATAACTTTAGTAATGTGTACAATGTATGTGTATTTAGATCAAGATGTATGCCATCATTCTGACATTGCCGGACCATCTAGGCAATAGCTCATATTGGAGCATACTGTGAATCAACCAAGATGATCTTCCTAGGATTGATTTATTCTGTTTGACTTCAAATATTAAAATGTTTATGATCTGTATGTGAATTCAGACATTAAATATTTGGAAATGTATTGGAAGTGTTATGTTTGCATCTGAATTCTGAATAATTTCTGAATACTCAACGAAAGTTGAATGCTGGATTGAGGTCCAATGAATATAAGATTCTATCTATGCATCATAAGTAAATGTTATTCATGGCATATTTTGTGATTTAAAGCATTACATTAAATGCATAATCAGATAAAGGTGTTATGACTGGAGTAGCTAGTCTGAAAGAGCTATAAGCTTAGAATTCTTGTAATGCCCCACTTCCATCTGACACGTACACATACACCCTTTAGATATTCGTGTACATGTCTGACAGAAATGACCTGCTAACCTATTCACTTCTAATGTATCTCATGGCATCGTAATTAAAACAATGTCAAAAATCCAAAATTTCCTTATTTCATTTCATAACCTTAATTTACAATGCAACATTATATCCATCATCTATGTTTATACAATATCAAACTATCAAAGACCACAACTCTATCTACAAAATAATCTACATATATGAGGAATTAACAAAATTAAAACTAATCCAATTGTCACACTTCCATTTGTCTCTTATTTCTATATTTTTCTTAGTCCAAAATACTCCAAATTTTCAGAAAATTTTGAAATATCTAAAATATCACTAAAAATGCGAAAATAATTTTAATACACACCAATTCAATTTTTTTCAAAGAAAATAATCCACAATTCACATTTTATTCGCATTAAAAATCACTTATACTCAGAAAATGTCAATGAATGCATGTACAATTATTTTAACGAGCGTCAACATTATTCATGTGTATGTGTATGCCACATGATGCATGAAATACACTTCTAAATTCTTAGTAAACTCTTATATACAATATCCTAGGATTCTAACCCTAATCGCAAGATAATGGGATGTTACAATTTTGCATGTAGCACCTGGCTCCATGATTTCTATATCTGACTAAGCCTAATATGGGACAATATCTGTATCTTTATCTAAAGGCACTCGGTCACAACAAATAATAACAAAAGTGGAGTCTCATAAGCATCTGCATTAGTATATGATTATGAATCAAATTCTAAAATTGTGATGATAAATTGATATGCCATATCTTTGTATCTATTGATAATGTGTTTCATTGGGATATGCATAATCTGAAAGAAAATATGAAATATGTGACATTGATTATGTATCATTAAGATGAGGAGTGTTGTGAATTTTATTATATGTGAAATAATTTGTGTTTGACTTGAGTGAGATCATTAATGATGGTTCACTCATTGAGTTGACAAAACTCATCAAAATTACAACGTGACTTTTCAGGTACAAGATAGAAGACCTAGTTCTTAAGATTCTCTAAAAGAACATTTTGGATTAAGATATAGGTCAAAGGTCTGTCAGCTATCGTATGAGGAATCGTAAACTATTTTATGTAGTTTTCTTATGTCATATAGAATTTTTGTATAAAAGCTTGTAAAATTTCAAATGTTTTGGTAATGTAGATATTTGTTTTAATGAATTAAAGTGTAAATCATGTTTGCAATGAAATGAAAAGTAGTAGTTGAGGTTTTTAAGTATTGTGTTATTCTTTATGATGCCATATAAGAGAACATGACTACTCTAACATGCAATTATCATAGGATATGTACTTAAATGTCCTCTGGATGTTCTAGTATATACTCTATGGTAGTGGGGTGTTGCAAACGAACTGTTTTTTATTGAATGTGTGCCAACGGGCCATTTGTCCCTCTAAAAGTGTCCTAATGGGCAGTTTTCTCTATCTAACTTATGGGAATGGGATATTTTCCCATAAAAAGGGTACAAATGGGTTGTTTTCTCCACCAAACATGGGCCAATAGGTTTCTCCACCGAATGTGTGCCAATGGGCTATTTTTCCTACCAAAAGTGTTCTAATGGTGTTTTCTCACTGAAGTTGCACAGGCACCTTGCCAATGGTTGTTTCTCCCACCAAACATGTCCTAATGCACTATTTTTTCCTCCAAATGTGTGCCAAAGTGTGGCTTTCTCCACAGAGCTTATGCTAATGGGCTGTTTTTCCCATCGAAAGTGTGCCCAATTGGATGTTTTCTCATCGAAGATGCCTAGTGATTGAGATAATGGGTTGTTTTATCACCGAAGGTGTAGAACAATCTTGCCCATAAGTTGTTTTTCCCACTGAATGTGCCAAAATAGGTAGTTGTCTTTATCAAATGTGTGCCAATGTAAAGTTTTTTACACCAAAGGTATGCCAACCGGTTGTTTTCCCACCAATTGTGTCCCAATGTACTATTTTCTTTACCAAACATGTGCCAATAGGCTATTTTTTCCACCAAATGTGTGCCAACGTGCCATTTTTCCCTCTAAAAGTGTGCCAGACCTTGCCAATGGGTTTTTTTAATCGAAGGCACCTAACTACCTAGCCAATGGGCTGTTTCCCACCGAACGTGACCGAACTTATGCCAACGGACTATTTTCCCACCAAAATTGTGCCCATAGGTTGTCTTCCTACCGAAAGTGGCGCAACCTTTCTAATGGATTGTTTTTGCCACCAACTGTGTCCCAGTAGGTTATTTTCCACATTAAACATGTGCCAATGGGTTATTTTCTCTACCTATTGTGTACCAACAACTATTTTCTCCACCAAAGGTACATTAATGGGTTCTTTTTCTAACTAAAAAAGTGCCAACGGACTGTTTTCCAACTAAAAGTATCGTATGACCTTGCCAATGGGTTGTTTTCCCACTGAATATGTCCCATTAGGCTATTTTCTCCATTGAACATTTGCCAATGGACTATTTTCTCGACCAAGGGTAAGCCAACGAGCTTGTTTTCCCATTAAAAGTGTGCCAATGGGTTGTTTTATCACAAAAGGTGCCCAGCGAGGGTCAATGGACTTTTCTCCATCGAATGTCTCCTAATGGGCAGTTTTCTCCACTAAATGTGTGCTAACGGGCTATTTTTTGCACTGAACATATGCCAATGACTATTATTCCCATTAAAAGTGTGTCAATGGGTTTTTATGTCATAGAATGCACCCAGCGACCTTGCCAATAGGCTATTTTTCCCACTGAATGAGTCCCTATAGGATGTTTTCTCCATCAAATTTGTACCAACGCATCATTTTCTCTACCCAAAGTGTGCCAATAGACCTTTTTTCCCTTGAAGTTGTGCCAACGGGCTATTTGCTCATTAAAGGTGCCTAATTACCCTGCGAATGGACTATTTTTCCCACCAACTGTGTCCCAATGGGTTATTTTCTCCACCGAATGTGTGCCAACAGGTTGTTTCTTCCACAGAATGTGTGAAACAATACTGTTTTTTCCACTTAATGCCATTTTTCCCTCTGAAATTGTGTCAATGTGCTGTTTTCACTACCGAACTTATGGCAACGAGATATTTTCACACCGAAAGTGTGTCAATGGGCTGTTTTTGTCACCAAAAGTGTGCTAATAAGTTTTTTTCTCACTAAAGGTGCCTAACAACCTTGCCAATGGGCTGCTTTTTCCTACTGAATGTGTCCTAATGGATTGTTTTCTCCACCGAATGTCTTCCAACAAGTTGTTCTCTCTAGCAAAGGTGTGACAAAGATTTGTTTTCCTATCAAAAGTGTGTCAATAGGTTGCTTTCCCACTGAAGGTGCCTTGCAATGTTTCCGATGGGCTTTTTTCCCATGGACTGTGTCCTAATGTGTTATTTTCTACATCAAAAGAGTACGAAAGGGCTACTTTCTCCATTGAACATGTGCCAACGAGCTATTTTTCCTACCGAAAGTGTACAAATAGACTATTTTCGAAATGAAGGTGCCCAATGACCTTGACAATGGGCAGCTTTTCCCTCTAAATGTGTCCCAAGGGACTATTTTCTCAATTGAATGTGTTCTAATAGACTGTTCTCTCTAGCAAAGGTGTGCCAAAAGTTTGTTTTTGCCACTAGAAGTGTGCCCATAGGAGGTTTTCTCATCGAAGGTGCCTAGCGATTATGCTATTGGGTTGTTTCTTACCATTTGGTTGTTTTTCCCACTTAAAGTGCCCAAATAGATTATTTCCTCCATCAAATGTGTGCCAATAGACTGTTTTTTCCATCAAAAGTAAGTCAATGGGATGTTTTTCCCACAGAATGTGTCCCAATGTACCGTTTTGTCCACTAAATGTGTGACAATAGTATGTTTTTCCACCAAACATGTACCAACTTGCAATTTTTCCCTTTGAAAATGTGCTCGACCTTGCCAATGGGTTTTTTCTTCACCATAGGTACCGAACGACGTTGCTAATGGGCTTTGTTCCCACCAAATATCTCCCAATCCGCTATTTTCTACACCATACTAGTGCAAATAGGCTATTTTCTCCACCGAAGGTATGCAAACAAGTAGTTTTTCCTACTAAAAATGTGCCAATAGGTTGTTCTCTAACTGAAATGGGCTGATATGTCCAAATTGGTTGTTTTCTCCGCCAAATGTATTCCAACGGGTTGATCTCTCTAGCAAAGATGTGCCAATGATTTGTTTTTCCCACCAAAAGTGTGCCAATGGGATGCTTTCTCATCGAAGTGCCTAGCATTCATGCCAATGGGTTGTTTTATCATCGAATGAGCAGAGCGACCATGTGCATGGGTTGCTTTTCCCACTAAATGTGTCCAAATAGGTTGTTTTGTCCATCAAATGTGTTCTAATGGGTGGTTTTTTCCACCAAAGGTAAGCCAATTGGCTATTTTTCCCACTAAATGTGTCCCAATGTACTGTTGTCTCCACCGAATGTTTGTCAACAGTTGTTTTTCTACCAAATGTGTGCCAACATGCATTTTTTCCCTCTAAAAGTGTGCCAAACCTTGCCAATGGGCTTTTTTCCCTAAAGGTTCCTAGAAACCTTACCAATGGCCTTTTTCCCATCGAATGTCCACTAATGGGCCTTTTTTCACACTCAACACGTGACAACGGACCATTTTCTCCACTAAAGATATGCTAACGTGTTGTAATTCCTACTAAAAGTGTGTCAATGGGCTTTTTATGTCTCCCAATGAGTTATTTTCTCCATTGAACGTGTGCCATCGGGCTATTTTTTCTATCAAACATATGCCAACGTGCTATTTTTTCCCTTGAAAGTGTGCCAAAGGGTTGTTTTCTCACTGAAGGCACACAATGACCTTTCCAATAGGCTATTTTTCCCACCATATGTGTCCCAATAAGTTGTTTTCTCCACCAAACATGTGCCAACAAGCTATTTTCTCCACAAAATGTGTGCAAATGGGTAATTTTCCCTCTGAAAGTGTGCTAATGGGTTATTTTCTCTATCGCACTTATGGCAACAGGCTATTTTTCCCAGCAAAAGTGTTCCAATAGGCTATTTTCTCATGGAAGGTGCCCAACGACCTTGCCAATGGACTATTTTTCCTACAGAATATGTCCCAATGGTTTGTTTTCTCCACTAAATGTGTGCCAACAAATTGTTTTCTCTACCAGACGTGGGCCAACGGACTGTTTTTCTCATTGAAAGTGTGCCAATGGATTGTTTTCTCATTGAAGGTGTATAGCGACCTTTCCAATGGGTTATTTGTTCCCACCAAATGTTTCCCAATGAAGGTTCCCAGCAACTTTGCGAATGTGATGTTTTTCAATGTCTCCCAATTGACATTTTTCTGCACTGAACATGTGGCAATGGGCTATATTTTCCACTGAAAATGTGCCAAAGGTTATTTTCTCACCGAAGGTACCAAGCCACCTTGTCAATGGATTTTTTGTTCCCTCCAAATGTGTCCCAATGGACTATTTTTTTCGCCAGATGTGTGCCAATTCCCTGTTTTCTCAACCAAAGGTTTGCCAACAAACTGTTTTTCCTACCAAAAGTGTGCCAATGTGTTGTTTTCTCACTGAAGGTGCCCAGTGACTTTACCATTAGGCTTTTTTCCCCACCGAATGTGTCCCAAAAGGCTATTTTCTCAACTGAATGTGTGCCAACAGGTTGCTTTTCCCAACTAATGTATCCCAGTGCGTTGTTTTTTGCACCAAACATGTGGCAACGGGCTATATTTTCCACCAAAAGTGTTCTAATAGGCAATTTTTCCCACTAAAAGTGTGCCAATGGGCTATTTTCTCACTGAAGATGCACAACCATCTTGCAAATGGGCTATATTCCTTACCAAATGTGTCCCAATGGACTATTTTCTCCAACAAATGTATGTAAATGGGTTGTTTTCTCCATTAAAGGTATGCCAATGGGTTGTTTACCCACCAAATGTGTGTAAATGGGCTGTTTTCTCACCGAAGGTGCCCAATCATCTTGTCAATGGGTTGTTTTTGCCACCAAATATGTTCCAATGGAATATTTTCTCCACCGAACGTGTGCCAACTTGTTTTTCCCACCGAATCTGTCCCAATGGACTATTTTCTCTACCAAATGTGCTTCAATGGGTTGTTTTCTCCACCTAAAGTATGCCAACAAAATGTTTTTCCCACCAAAAGTGTGCCACTGGCTGTTTTATCACTAAAAATGCCTAGCGACCTCACCAATGGATTGTTTTCTCCACCAAACGTGTACTAACGGGCTGTAGTTTCATCAAATGTGTGCCAACGGGTCATTTTTCCCCCTAAAAGTGTGCCAATGGGTAGTTTTCTCTGTCAAACTTGTGGCAACGAGATATTTCACCCACAGAAAGTTTGTCAATAGGTCGTTTTCTCCACCAAATGTGGTCTAATGAGTTGTTTTATCCACCAAACATGTTCCAATGAATTTTTTTCCGACTGAATGTGTTCCAATGGGCTATTTGCTCACCAAAGGTGCACAAGCACCTTGCCAATGGGTTGTTTCTCCCATCAAATGTGCCCTAATGCACTATTTTTCCCACCAAATGTGTCCCAGTGAGCAGTTTTCTCTGCCAAACTTATGCCAAGGGATTGTTTTTCCCACCAAAAGTGTGCCCATGGGTTGTTTTCTCATCGAAGGTGCCCTACAACCTTTCCAATGGGCTATTTTTTCCATCGAATATGACACAATGGGCTATTTTCTACACTGAATGTGTGCCAACAGGCTGTTTTCTCTACTAAATGTACACCATCGGGCTATTTTCTCCACCAAAGGAATGCTAACAGGCTCTTTTTCCAACCAAAAAATTGCCAATGAACTATTTTCTAACTGAAGGTGCCCTGTGACCTTGCTAATACGCTGTTTTTCCCACTAAATGTGTCCCAATGGGCCGCTTTCTCTATGAAATGTGTGCCAATGGGCTATTTTCTCAACCAAAGGCTCTTTCCCACCAAAAGTGTGCCAATGGGTTGTTTTGTCATCGAAGGCACCTAACAAGGGTCAATTGGCTTTTTTCCATTTAATATCCCCCAACAAGCAGTTTTCTCCACCGAATGTTTGCCAACAGGCTACTTTTTGCACTTAATGTGTGCCAATGGCTATTTTTCAAATTGAAAGTGGGCAAATAGGTTGTTTTCTCACTAAAGGAGCCCCATAACCTTGCCAATAGGTCATTTTTTGCACCGAATATGTCTAAGTGGGCTATTTTCTACACCGAATGTGTGCCAACGGGCTATTTGCTCTAGTCAAAATGTTCCAATAGGCATTTTTTCCCTATGAAAATATGCCAATAGGTTATTTTCTCATTAAAGGTGACCAACGATCTTGTGAATGGGCTATTTTTTCCCACCGAGCTATTTTCTCAACCATAGGTAAGCAAACGAGCTCATTTCTCCCCTTAACATGTACCAATGGGCTATTTTCTCATCCATAGGTAAGCGAACAAGCTCATTTCTCCCCCTAAGTGTGTGCCAGTGAGCTATTCTCTCACTGAAGGTGCCTTGCGACCTTGCTAGTAGGTTGTTTTTCCCACTGAAAGTGTCCCAATAGGATGTTTTCTCCACCAAAAGTGTGCCAACTGGTTATTTTCTCAACCAAAGGTTAGCAAACGGGCTCTTTTTCCCACCAAAAGTGTCTCAATGGATTGTTTTCTCACCGAAGGTGCCTAGCGAGGTTCAATGGGCTTTTTTCCACTGAATGTCTCCCAATGGGCTATTTTCTCCACTAAACATGCACAAATGGGTTGTTTTTTGCACTGAACATGTGCGAACGACTATTTTTCCCATTGAAGTGTGCCAATGGGCTGTTTTCTTAGTCAAAGCATGTCAACTGACCTTTTTCCCCTTGAAACTTTGCCAATGTGTTATTTTCACACTTAAGGTGCCCAACGACCTTGTGAATGGGCTATCTTTTCCCACTGAATGTGTCCCAATGGGTTGCTTTCTCCACCGAAAGTTTGCCAATAGGCTTTTTTTCCATCGAATATGTGCCAATGGGCCATTTTGCCCTCTAAAAGTGTGCCAATGAGCTGTTTTCTCTACTTAACTTATGGCAATGAGATATTTTTCCCACCAAAAGTGTTTTAATGGGTTGTTTTATCTACCAAAGGTGGGCCAACAGGTTGTTTTCTCCACCAAACATGTGCCAATCGGCTATTTTTCCTACCGAAAGTATTACAATTGACTGTTTTCTCACCGAAATTGCCTAGGCACCTTGCCAATTAGTTGTTTCTCCCATCAAATGTGTCCCAATGCGCTGTTTTCTCCACCAAACGCGTGCCAATAGTTGGTTTTTCCAATTGAAAGTGTGCCCATGGGTTGTTTACCCACTAAAGGTGCCCTGTAACCTTTCCGATGGGATATTTTTCCCACCAAATGTGTCCTAATGTGTTATTTTCTACACCGAATGAGTGTAAACAGTTTGTTTTCTCAACTGAAGGTGTGCCTATAAGCTGCTTTTCCCACTAAAAGTGTGCCAATAGTCTGTTTTCTAACTGAAGGTGCCCAACGATCTTGCCAATGGGTTGTTTTCTTAATGAACGTATCCTAATTGACTATTTTCTCCACTAAATGTGTTCCAACGGGATGTGCCAATAGTTCACTTTTCCCATAAAAAGTGTGCCAATAGGATGTTTTCTCATCAAAGGTGCCTGGCTATCATGCCATTAGGCTATTTTGTCATTGAAGGTGCAGAGCGACATTGCGCAATAGTTGTTTTTCCTACTGAATATGCCTAGTTATTTTCTCCATTGAATGTCTGCAACGAACTAGTTTTTCCATCAAAAGTAAGCCAATGGGTTGTTTTTCCCATAGAATGTGTCCCAATGTACTATTTTTTTCACCTAAGGTAAGCAAATGGGTTGTTTTTCCCATCGAATGCATCCCAATGTAATATTTTCTCCATTGAATGTATGCTAAAGGCTATTTTTCTACTGAACATGTGCCAAGTTGCCATTTTTCCGTCTAAAAATATGCCAGACCTTGCCAATGAGCTTTTTGTCAGTAAATGTACTTAGCAATCTTGCCAATGGGTTTTGTTCCCACTGAATGTCTCCTAATGGGCTATTTTATACACCAAACAAGTGCAAATGGGTTGCTTTCTCCATCAAAGGAGTGTAAACAAGTTATTTTTCCCACCAAAATTTTGCTAATAGGTTATTTTTCCCACTGAATGTGTCCCAATGGATTGTTTTATCCATCGAATGTGTTCCAACAGGTTGATCTCTTTAGGAAAGGTGTGTTGACGATTTGTTTTCCCACCAAAAGTGTGCCGATAGGATGTTTTCTCATCGAAGGTGCCTAGCAATTATGCCAATGGGCTATTTTGTCATCGAAGGTGAAGAGCGACATTGCCCATAGGTTGCTTTTCCCTTTGAATGTGCCCAAATAGGTTGTTTTCTTTGTCGAATGTGTGCTAATGGGCTGTTTTTCCTACCAAAGTTAAGCCAATGGGTTATTTTCCCATAGAATGTGTCCAAATGTACTGTTCTATCCATTAGAATATGCCAATAGGCTGTTTTTCCACTGAATGTTTGCCAACTTGCCATTTTTCCCTGTGAAAGTGTGCCAAACCTTGCCAATAGGATGTTTTCTAGCCGAAAATGCCCAACGACCTTACCAATGGACTACTTTTCCAACTGAATGTGTCCTAATGGTTTGTTTTTTCCATCATACGTGTGTCAACGCATTGTTTTCTCCACTAAAGGTTTGCCAACAACTGTTTTTAAAGTGTGCCACTGTACTATTTTCCCACTAAAGGTGCCCAGTGACCTTGCCATTGGTTGTTTTTCCCACCGAATGTCCCCTAAAGGGCTGTTTTCTCAACTAAATGTGTGCCAACAGACTATTTTTCTCACCAAATGTCTCCCAATGGGTTGTTTTCTACACCAAATATATGGCAATGGGCTATATTTTCCACCGAATGTATTCCAATAGGCTATTTTTCCCACTAAAAGTGTACCAATGGGCTATTTTCCCTCTTCACCGAACGTATGCCAACAGGCTGTTTTTCAACCGAATGTGAGCCAACTTGCCATTTTTCCCTCTAAAAGTGTGCCAGACCTTGCCAATAGGCCGTTTTCTAACTGAAGGTGCCTAATGACCTTCCTAGTGGACTATTTTTCCACTAAATGTGTCCAAATGATTAGTTTTCTCTACTAAATGTGTTCCAACAAACTGTTTTCTCCATTGAACGTGGGCTAACAGATCATTTTTCCCATTGAAAGTGTGTCAGTGGGTTGTTTTCTCATCAAAAGTGTGTAAGGACCTTTCCAATAGGCTATGTTTACCACATAATGTTTCCCTTTGAAAGTGCCCAGTGATTTTTCGAATGTACTATTTTTCCTTCCAAATGTTTCATAATGAAATGTTTTCCAAATTGAACGTATGGCAACAGGCTATATTTTTCACTAAAAATGTGCCAATGGATATTTTCTCACCGAAGGTACCAAGCAACTTTACCAATGGGTTTTTGTTCCCACCGAATATGTCCCAATAAACTATTTTTTCCACCGTACATGTGCTAATGCCCTGTTTTCTCCACCAAAAGTTTGTGAATGACTGCTTTTCCCACCAAAAGTGTGCCAATGGGCTATTTTCTCACTGAAGGTGCCCAATGACCTTGCCATTAGGCTATTTTTCCCACTGAATGTGTCCCAAATGGTTGTTGTCTCAACCGAATGTGTGCTAACAGGCTATTTTTCCCACCGGATATCTCCCAATGGGCTATTTTCTGCACCAAACATGTGACAACAGGCTATATTTTCCACCGAACATTTTCCATTGGACTATTTTTCCCACTAAAAGTGTGTCAATGGGTTGTTTTCTCACTGAAGATGCCCAACCATCTTGCAAATGGGCTGTTTTTCCCATCAAATTTATCCCATAGTGCATATAGGCTATTTTTCTTAATGGGTTATTTTTCCCACCAAATATGACCCAATGGACATTTTTCTCCATTAAATGTGTGCCAACGGGTTGTTTTTCATACCAAATCTATCCCAATGGACTATTTTCTCCACCAAACATGTGCTAATGGGTTGTTTTCTCCACCTTAGGTATGGCAATGAGATGTTTTTCCCACTAAAAGTGTGCCACTGGGTTGTTTTTACACTAAAGGTGTCCATCGACCTCATCAATGGGTTGATTTCTCCACCAAACATGTGCTAACTGATTGTTTTTTCCACCGAATGTGCACCAACGGGCCATTTTTCCCTCTAAAAGTGCACCAAAAGGCAATTTTCTCTGTCAAACTTGTGGCAATGAGATATTTTCCCCATAAAGTGTGCCAATAGTTGTTTTCTCCACCAAACGTGGGCCAACGGGTTGTTTTCTTCACCTAAAGTGTGCCAATGTGTTGTTTTTTTGACCGAAAGTGTTCCAATGGTGTGTTTTCTCACCGAAGGTGTATAGGCATCTTGCTAATAAGCTGTTTCTCCCACTGAATGTGTCCTAATGCATTTTTTTTTGACCGAATGTGTGCCAGTGTGAGATTTTCTCTACCAAACTTATGCCAACATACTATTTTTCCCATCGAAATTGTGCCAATGGGTTGTTTTCCCATCGAAGGTGCCCCATAACCTTTCCAATGGGCTACTTTTCCCACCAAATGTGACCCAAGGGGCTATTTTCTACACCAAACACGTGCCAACGAGCTATTTTTTCTACCAAATGTGTACCAAAGAGCTGTTTTCTCCATCAAAGGAATGTCAACGAGTTCTTTTTCCAACAAAATATGTGCCAACAGATTGTTTTCTAACTGAAAGTGCCCCGTGATCTTCCCAATAGGTTACTTTTCCTAGTCAGTGTCCCAATGGGATGTTTCCTCCACCGAACGTGTGCCAACGGGTTATTTTCTCAACCAAAGGTAAACCAATGGGCTTTTTTTCCCACCAAAAGTGTACCAATAGGTTGTTTTGTCATAGAGGGCACCCAGCAAGGGTTAATGGGCCTTTTTCCACTGAATGTCTCCTAATGGGAAATTTTCTCTACTAAACATAAAAATAACCGAATGTGTGCCAATGGCTATTTTTCCCATTAAAAGTGTGCCAAAGGGTTATTTACTTAATGAAGGCACCCAATGACCTTGCCAATGGGTCATTTTCTCAACAAATGTATCCTAACGGGCTGTTTTCTACACCAAATGTGTGCTAACGAGCCATTTTCTCCACTCAAAATATGCCAACAGGACCTTTTTTCACCATGAAATTGTGCCAATGGCTTATTTTCTCATTTAAGGTGCCTAGCGACCTTGTGAATGGGCATTTTTCCCTACCAACTGTGCCCTAATGGGTTATTTTCTCCTCCAAACGTGTCCCAATAGGTTATTTCCTCAACCAAAGGTAAGTGAACGAGCTCATTTTTCCCCCTAAGAGTGTGCCAGTGGGCTATTCTCTCACTAAAGATGCCTCATAACCTTGCCAATGGGTTGTTTTTCCCATCAAATGTGTCCTAATAGGTTGTTTTCTACACCAAACGTGTGCCAGCTGGCTATTTTCTAAGCCAAAGATTAGCAAACGAGCTCTTTTTCCCACCGAAAGTGTGCAAATGGGTTGTTTTCTCACCAAAGGCACCCAACAAGGGTCAATAGGCTTTTTTCCACCGAATGTCTCCCAATGGGTTGTTCTCTCCACTAAACATATGCCAACAAGATGTTTTTTGCACTGAACGTGTGTCAATGGCTAATTTTCCCATTGAAGGTTTGTCATTGGATTGTTTTCTCACTGAAAATGCACAACAACCTTGCCAATGAGCTCTTTTTCCCACCAAATGTGTCCTAATAACCTTTTTTCCACTCAAAATATGCCAACGGGCCTTTTTTCCCCTTGAAAGTGTGCCAATGGGCTGTGTTCTTATTGAAGAAGCCCACTGACCTTGTGAATGAGTTGTTTTTCCCACCGAATATGCCCCCCAATAGGTTGTTTTCTCAGCCAAAGTTTGCCAACAGGTTGTTTTTCCCACCGAATGTGCACCATTGGGCCATTTCCCTCTAAAAGTGTGCCAATGGGCTATTTTCTCTATCGAACGTATGGCAACTAGATATTTTTCCTACTAAAAGTGTGCCAATGGTTTGTTTTCCCACCGAAGGTGCCCTATAAACTTTCCAATAGGCTACTTTTCCCACTAAATATGACCCAAGGGGTTATTTTCTACATCGAACATGTGCCAATGGGCTATTTTCTTTACCAAATGTGTACTAACGGGTTATATTTTCTCCATCAAAGGAATGCCAATGGGGTCTTTTTCCAACCAAAAATGTTCCAACGAGTTGTTTTTTAATGGAAGGTGCCCTGCGAACTTGCCAATGGGTTACTTTTCCTAGTCAATGTGTCCCAATGGGATGTTTTCTCCACCGAACGTGTGCCAACGGGTTATTTTCTCAACCAAAGGTAAGCCAACGAGCTATTTTTCCCACCAAAAGTTTGCCAATAGGTTGTTTTGTCACAGAGGGTGCCCAGTGGGGTTAATGGGCTTTTTTCCATTGAATGTCTCCCAATGGGTAGTTTTCTTTACTAATCGTGTGCCAACGGGTTGTTTTATGCACTGAATGTGTTCCAGTGGCTATTTTTTTCCTACTTGAAAGTGTGTCAATGGGCTATTTTCTCACTGAAGGTGCCCAATGACCTTGCCAATGGGTCTTTTTTCACACTGAATGTATCCCAGTGGGATGTTTACTACTCTGAATGTGTGCTAACGGGTCATTTTCTCCACTCAAAATGTGACAACAGGACCTTTTTTTTCTATGAAAGTGTGCCAGTGGGTTATTTTCTCATTGAAGGTGCCCAGCGACCTTACAAATGGGCTATTTTTCCCACTAAATTTGCCTCAATAGGTTGTTTTCTCCACCAAACGTGTGCCAACGGGTTATTTCTCTGCCAAAGATAAGCGAATGAGCTGATTTTTCCCCTTAAAAGTGTGCCAATAGGTTATTCTCTCACTGAAGGTGCCTCACAACCTTGACAATAAGTTGTTTTCCCCACCGAATGTGTCCCAATGGGCTATTTTCTATACTAACCTTGTGCCAACTGCCTATTTTCTGAACCAAAGATTAGCAAACAATCTCTTTTTCCTAACTTGTTTTCTCATCGAAGGCACCTAACGAGGGTCAATGGGCTTTTTTCCACTGAATGTCTCCCAATGGGTTGTTTTCTCATTAAACATGTGCCAACGAGCTATTTTTTGTACTAAACGTGTGCCAACGACTAATTTTCCTATTGAAAGTTTGCCAGTGGATTGTTTTCTCACTGAAAATGTGTAACGACCTTTCCAATGAGCTAATTTTCCTATCGAATGTGTCCCAACGGTTGTTTTCTCCACTCAAAATATGCCAACGAGCTTTTTTCCCCTTGAAAGTGTGCCAATGGACTATTTTCTTAGTGAAGAAGCCTAACAACCTTGTGAATGGGCTATTTTTCCCACCGAATGTGCCCCAGTGGGTTGTTTTCTCAACCAAATGTTTGCCAATCGGTTGTTTTTTCCACCGAATGTGCGCCACTAAACCATCTTTCCCTCTGAAAGTGTGCCAATGGGTTGTTTCCTTTGTCGAACATATGGAAATGAGATATTTTCCCATTGAAAGTGTGCCAATGGTTATTTTCTCTACCAAAGTTGGGCCAACGTATTGTTTTCTCCACCGAACATATGCCAATAGGCTATTTTTCCAATCGAAAGTATTCCAATAGACCATTTTCTCACCAAAGGTGCCTAGGAACCTTGCTTATGGGTTGTTTCTACCATCGGATATGTGCCAATGTGTTATTTTCTCCACCAAATGTATGCAAATGGGCGGTTTTTCCCACCAAAAGTGAGTTCATAGGTAGTTTACCCACTGAAGGTGCCTGCAACCTTTCTGGTGGGTTATTTTCCTACCGAATGTGTCCCAATGTGTTATTTTCTACATCGAATGAGTGCGAATGGGTTGTTTTCTCATTGAAAATGCCTAACGACCTTACCAATGAACTATTTTTCCCACCAAATGTGTCCCAACTGCTGTTTTCTCCACTCAAAATATGCCAACGGGGCTTTTTTCCCTTGAAAGTGTGCCAATGGGCTATTTTCTCATTGAAGAAGCCCAATGACCTTATGAATGGGCTATTTTTCCCACCAAATGTGCCCCAATGGGTTATTTTCTCAACCAAATGTTTGCTAACCGGTTGTTTTTTCCACCGAATGTGTGCCATTGGGCCATTTTCCCCTCTGAAAGTGTGCCAATGGGCTGTTTTCTCTGCCGAACATATGGCAACGAGATATTTTCCCATTGAAAGTGTGCTAATGGTTGTTTTCTCCACCAAAGTTGGGCCAACGGGTTGTTTTCTCCACCGAACATATGCCAATAGGCTATTTTTCCAATCGAAAATATTCCAATCGACTATGTTCTCACCGAAGGTGCCTAGAAACCTTCCTTATGGGCTATTTATCATACCGAATATATGCCAATGTGTTGTTTTCTGCACAAAATGTATGGTAATGGGCAATTTTTCCCACCAAAAAGTGTCTATGGGTTATTTACCCACCGAAGGTGCCCACAACCTTTCTAATGGGCTGTTTTTCCTACCGAATGTGTCCCAATGTGCTATTTTCCACATCGAATGACTGCGAATGGGCTATTTTCTCCTTTGAAGGTGTGCCAACGAGCTATTTTTCCCACCTAAAGTATGCCAATAGGCTATTTTCTAACTGAAGTTGCCCAGTGACCTTATCGATGGCTTGTTTTTCCCACTAAATGTGTCCCAATTGGCTGTTTTCTCCACCGATTGTGTTATAATAGATTGGTTTCTCTAGCAAAGGTGTGAGAATGGTTTGTTTTTCCCATCAAAAGTGTGTTAATATGATGTTTTCTTATCAAAGGTGCCTAGTGATCGTGCCATTGGGCTGTTTTGTCATTGAAGGTGCAGAGTGACCTTTCCCATTGGTCGTTTTCCCTACTAAATGTGCCCAAATAGGATATTTTCTTAATCAAATGTGTGCAAATGGGATGTTTTCTTATCGAAGGTACCTTGTGATCATGCAAATGGGTTGTTTTGTCAACGAATGTGCAGAACGACCTTGCCTATGGATTGCTTTTCCCACTGATTGTGCCCAAATAGGTTGTTTTCTCCATTGGATGTGCACCAATGCACTATTTTTTCCACCAAAGGTAAGCCAATGGGCTATTTTTCCCACCGAATGTGTCCTAATGTATTGTTCTCTCCATCGAACGTGTGCAAACAGACTATTTTTCCACCGAATGTGTGTTAACTTACCATTTTTCCCTCTGAAAGTGTGCCAAACCTTGCTAATGGGTTGTTTTCTAACCAAAGGTGCTTAGCGACCTTGACAATGGACTATTTTTCCTATTGAATGTGTCCCAATGGTTTTTTTCCACCATACGTATGCCAATGCCTTGTTTTCTCCACCAAAGGTTTTTAAACGACTGTTTTTCCCACCAAAAGTGTGCCCATAGGCTGTTTTCTCGTAGAAGGTGCCTAGTGACCTTGCATTTGGTTGTTTTTTTCCCACCAAATGTGTCCCAAAGGCTGTTTTCTCATCCAAATGTGTGCCAACAGACTATTTTTCCCACGGAATGTCTCTTAGTGGACTTTTTTCTACACCGACCATGTGACAACAAGCTATATTTTCCACCGAATGTGTTCCAGTGGGTTATTTTTCCCATTAAAAATATGCCAATGGGTTGTTTTCTAATTGAAGATGCTGAGCCATCTTGCAAATAGGCCATTTTTCCTACTAAATGTGTCCCAATAGACTAATTTCTCCACCAAACATGTGCCAACAAGCTATTTTCTCCATCAAAGGTATGCGAACATGTTGTTTTTCTCACCAAATGTGTGCAAATAGGATGTTTTATCACCAAAGGTGCACAATTACTTTGTCAATGGGTTTTTTTCCCACCGAATATGTCCCAATGGACTATTTTCTCTACCGAACATGTGCCAACGAGTTGCTTTCTCCACCAAAGGGATGCCATCAAGATGGTTTTCCCACCAAAAATGTGCCATTGGGTTGTTTTCTCACTGAAGGTGCCTAATGACCTAACCAATAGGCTATTTTCTCATCCAACCATGTGCTAACAGTCTTTTTTTCCACCAAACGCGTGCCAACGAACCATTTTTCCCTTTAAAAGTGTGCCAACAGGTAGATTTGTCTATCAAAATTATGACGACGGTATATTTTCCCTACCAAATGTGTGCCAATAGGTTGTTTTCTCTACCAAACATAGGCCAACGAGTTGTTTTCTCCATCGAACGTAGGCCGATGGGCTATTTTTCCTACTAAAAGTGTTACAATGGGTTACTTTCTCACCGAAGGTGCCCAGGTACCTTCGAAATGGGCTATTTCTCCCACCAAATGTGTTTTAATGCATTATTTTTTCCACCAAACATGTGCCTGCAGGTGGGTTTCTCCGCCGAACTTATGCCAACAAACTATTTTTCCCACCGAAAGTGTATCCATAGGTTGTTTTCCCATCAAAGATAGTTGTAACCTTTCCAATGGACTATTTTTCCCACCCAATGTGTCCCAATGGTCAATTTTCCACATTGAACATTTGCCAACAGGCTATTTTGTTTACCGATTGTGTACTAACGGGGTGTTTTCTCCACTAAAGGTACATCAATGGGTTTTTTCCAACCAAAAATGTGCCAACTGACTATTTTCTAACTAAAAGTGCCACGTGACCTTGCCAATGGGTTGTTTTCCTATTGAATGTGTCCCAATAGGCTATTTTGTCCACCAAACCTATGCCAACGGGCTATTTTCTAGACCAGAGATAAGCCAACGTGCTCTTTTTCCCACTAAAAGTTTGCCAATGGGTTGTTTTGTCATAGAAGGTGGCCAAAGAGGATCAATGGGCTTTTTTCCACTAAATGTCTCCCAATTGGCAATTTTCTCCACTACACATATGCTAATGGGATATTTTTTGCACCGAACATGCACCAATGACTATTTTTCCCATTGAAAGTGTGCTAATGGGCTGCTTTTTCACAAAAGGCACTCAGCAACCTTGTCAATGGGCTATTTTTCCTACCAAATGTGTCCCAGCGGATTGCTTTCTTTATCAAATGTGGGCCAACGCCTCGTTTTCTCCACTCAAAGTGTGCCAATGGGCCTTTTTTCCCCCTAAAATTGTGCCAACGAGCTATTTTCTAATTGAAGGTGCCTAACAATCTTACGAATGGACTGTTTTTCCCACTGACTGTGTCCTAATAGGTTGTTTATTCCACTGAATGTGTGCTAACAGACAGTTTTTTCCACCGAATATTTGTCAACAGGCCATTTTTCCCTCTGAAAATTTGCCAACTAGTTGTTTTCTTTGCTAAACTTATGGCAATGAGACATTTTCCCACTCAAAATGTGCTAACTGGCTATTTTTTGCACCAAAAGAGTGCCAATAAACTATTTCCTCATTGAAGGTGCCTAACGATCTTGCCAGTGGCCTGGTTTTCCAACTGAATGTGTCCTAATGGAATGTTTTTCCATCGAATGTGTTCCAACGGGTTGTTTTCTATAGAAAAGTTGTGTTAATGATTTGTTTTCCCACTAAAAGTGTACAAATTCACCGAAGGTGCCTAGCAATTATTCTGTTGGGTTGTTTTGTCACTGAAGGTACAAAGCGACCTTGCCCATTAGTTGCTTTTCCCACTTAATGTGCCCAAATAGGTTATTTTCTCCATCAAATGTGTGCCAACGAGCTGTTTCCTTTACGAAAGATGTGCCAATATGTTGTTCTTCCTACCAAAAGTTTGCCAATGGGCTTTTTTTCAAACTTAATGTCTCCCAATGGGTTGTTTTCTCCACCAAATGTATGCCAATGGGTTGTTTTTCCATCAAATGTATGCCAATAAGATATTTCTCAATGAAAGTGTGCGAATGGGTTGTTTTCTAATCAAAGATACCCAACAACCTTGCCAATGGTCTATTTTCCCACCGAATGTGTCCCAATAGGTTGTTTTTTCCACTAAATGTGTGCCAACGGGCTATTTTTCAACCAAACGTGTGCCAACGTGTTATTTTTTTCCTTGAAAGTGTGCCAAAGGGCTGATTTCTCACTAAAGGCATCAACGAACTTGCCAACTGGTTGTTTCCCCACCCAATGCATCCCAATGGGTTGTTTTCTTCACCAAATGTGTGCCAACATATTTTTTTCTCCATCGAATATGTGCCAATATGCCATCTTTCCCTCTAAAAACATGCCAACTGATTATTTTCTCTGTGAACTTATGGCAATGGGCTATTTTTCCCACCAAAATGTTCTAATGGGCTATTTTTTAACCAAAGTCACCCAGCGGCCTTGCCGATGGATTATTTTTCGCACTAAATGTGTCCCAATGGTTTGTTTTCTCCACTAAATGTGTGCCAACGAACTATTTTCTCCATCAGACGTGGGCCAAAGGGTCTTTTTCCCACTGAAAGTGTGCCAATGGGCTGTTTTCTCATTAAAGGTGTGTAGAGACCTTTCCAATGGGTTGTTTTTCCCACCAAATGTTTCCTATTGAAAGTGCCCAGCAACCTTGCGAATGTACTATTTTCCCACCGAATGTCTCCCAGTAGGTTGTTTTCTGCATCAAATGTGCGGCAACGAGCTATATTTTCCACTAAAAGTGTACCAAAGGTTGTTTTCTCACTGACGACACTAAGCCACCCTGCCAATGGGGTTTTTTGTTCCCACCAAATGTGTCCCAATGGACTATTTTTTCCACCGTATGTGTGCCAACGCCCTATTTTCTCCACCAAAGGTTTGTGAACGATTGTTTTTCCTACCAATAGGGTGCCAATGGGATCTTTTCTCATTGAAGGTGTCGAATGACTTTGCCATTAGGCTATTTTTCCAACCGAATGTCTCCTAAGGGATGTTTTCTCAACCTAATGTGTGCCAACATGCTGTTTCTCGCACCGAATGTCTCTTAGTGAGCTGTTTTCTACACGAAACATGTGGCAATGTGCTATATTTTCCACTAATTTTGTTCTAATAGACTATTTTTCCCACTGAAAGTATGCCAATGGATTGTTTTCTTATCGAAGATGCCCAGCCATCTTGCGAATAGGCTATTTTTTTCCCACCAAATATGTCCCAATTGACTATTTTCTCTCTCCACCTAAGGTATGCCAACGAAATGTTTTTCCAACCAAAAGTGTGCCACTAGGCTATTTTCTCACTAAAAGTGCCCAACGACCTTGCTTATGGGTTGTTTTCTCCCTCAAACGTGTGCTAACGAGCTGTTTTTCATCGAATGTGTGCCAATGGGTCATTTTTCCTTATGAAAGTGTGACAACAGGTATTTTTCTCTGTCAAACTTGTGGCAACGGGATATTTTCCCCATAGAAAGTGTGCCAATAGGTTATTTTCTCCACCAAACGTGGGCCAACAGGGTTGTTTTCTCCATCGAACTTATGCTAATAGGTTGTTTTTCCTACCAAAAGTGTTCCAATGGAATGTTCACATGCACCTTACCAATGGGTTGTTTCTCTCACTGAATATGTCCTAATACACTATTTTCTCTGTCATACTTATGTCAACGAGCTAATTTTCCCACCAAAATTGTGCCCAATGGGATGTTTTCTGATCAAAGATGCCTAGCGATCGAGCCAATGGTCTGTTTTATCATCGAAGTTGGAAAGCAATCTTGCCTATGAGTTGTTTTTCCCATTGAATGGGTCCAAATAGGTTGTTTTCTCTATTGAATGTGTGCCAACAGGATGTTATTTCCACCAAAGGTATGCCAAATGGTTGTTTTCCTACCGAATGTGTCCCAACGTACTATTTTATTTACCAAACAAGTGCAAACAAGTTGTTTTTTCCACCGAATGTGTGCCAACGTGCCATTTTTCCCTCTAAAAGTGTGTCAAACCTTGCTAATGGGCTTTTTTTCACCAAAGGTGCCTAACAACCTTGCCAACTGGCTATTCCCACCAAACGTGTGCCAACGGGCTATTTTTTCCACCGAACGTGCCAGCAGGCTATTTTACCCATTGGAACTGTGCCAATTGGTTGCTTTCTAAACAAAGTTGACCACCGAACTTGCCAATGGGCCATTTTCCCATTGAATGTGTCCCAATGGGTTGTTTCCTTCATTGAATGT
Organism: Erythroxylum coriaceum; assembly: GCA_026874005.2. Classification (NCBI taxonomy): domain Eukaryota; kingdom Viridiplantae; phylum Streptophyta; class Magnoliopsida; order Malpighiales; family Erythroxylaceae; genus Erythroxylum; species Erythroxylum coriaceum. The sequence goes on along the minus strand of JANQAP020078896.1, from coordinate 13,530 downwards.
GCGCCAACAAGCTGTTTTTTCCACCGAACTGTGCCAACTTGCTATTTTTTTGCCTGAAAGTGTGCCAAAGGGTTGTTTTCTCACCAAAGGCGCCTAGAGACCTTGCCAATGGGTTGTCTTTCTCACCAAATTTGTCCCAATGGGTTGTTTTCTCCACCAACTGTGTGTCAACAAGCTGTTTCCACCGAATGTGTGCCGACGGGCCATTTTTTCCTCTAAAAGTGTGCCCAAGGGTTGTTTTTGCTGCCAAACTTGCGGCAGCTAGCTATTTTTCCCACTAAAAGTGTCTTAGTAGGTTGTTTGATAACAAAAGGTGTCCAATGACCTTGCCAATGGACTATTTTTCAGATTGAATGTGTCCCAATGGTCTTTTTTCTCCACTAAATATGTGTCAATAGACTATTTTCACCACCAGAGGTGTGCCAACGGGTCGTTTTTCCTACCAAAAGTGCATGAATGGCCTGTTTTCTCATCAAAGGTACGTAGTGACCTTTCCAATGGGCTATTTCTCACTGAAGGTGCCCAGTGACCTTACCAATGGGCTGCTTTTCTCACTGAATGTGTCCCAATGAATTGTTTTCTCCACCAAATGTGTTCTAATAGGTTGTTCTCTGTAGCAAAGGTACGGTTTGCTTTTCCCACCAAACGTGTGCCATCGAAGGTGCCTAACGATCGAGCTAATGGGTTGTTTTATCATTGAAGTTGCAAAGCAATCTTGCCTATAGGTTGTTTTTCCCACTAAATGTGCCCAAATAGGTTGTTTTCTTAATCAAATGTGTGCCAACGAGATGTTTTTCCACCAAAGGTTTGTCAATGGGTTGTTTTTCCCTTTGAAAGTGTGCCAGACCTTGCCAATAGGGTTTTTTTTCACCGAAGGTGCCTAATGACCTTGCTAATGGGCTTTTTAGCACCAAATGTCTCCCAATGGGTTTTCTCCCACACCGAACATGTGACAACAGGCTATTTTCTACACCAAAGGTGTGCCTATAGGTTGTTCTTCCTTCTAAAAGTGTGCCTATGGGCTTTTTTCCAACCGAATATCTCCCAATGGATTGTTTTCTTAATTGAACGTGTGCCAACGGGCTATTTTTTGCTCCGAACATGTGCCAACGGACTATTTTTCCTATTGAAAGTGCACTAATGGGCTGTTTTCTAAACAAAGGTGCCCAATGAACTTGCCAATGGGCTACTTTTCCTACTAAATGTGTCCTAATAGGCTATTTCCTCCACTGAACGTGTGCTAACAAGCTATCTTTTCCACTGAACGTATGCCAACGTGTTATTTTTCCCCCTGAAAATGTGCCAAAGGGTTGTTTTCTCACCTAAGGTGCTCAACAACCTTGCTAATGGGATGCTTTTCCCACTAAATTTGTCCCAATGGGTTGTTTTCTCCACCAACTGTGTGTCAATAGGTTATTTTTTCCACCAAATGTGTGTCGATGGGCCATTTTTCCCTCTAAAATTGTGCCCACAAGTTCTTTGATTACCAAACTTCGGGCAACTAATTATTTTTCCCGTCGAAAGTGTGCTAATGGGTTGTTTGCTAACAAAAGGTGCCTAATGACCTTGCCAAAGGACTATTTTTCGAACTGAATATTGCCCAATGGTCTCTTTTCTCTACTAAATATGTGTCAACGGACTATTTACTCCACCAAACGTGTGCCAATGAGCCATATTTCCACCAAAAGTGTGCTAATGGGCTATTTTCTCATCGAAGGTACATAGCTTGCACACCAAAAGTGTGCCAATGGGTTGTTTTCTCACTGAAGGTGCCCAACGACCTTGCCAATTGGCTGTTTTTCCCACCAAATGTGTTAGAATGGGCAGTTTTCTGCATCAAACGTGTGCCAATAGGTTGTTTTTTCCATCGGATGTCTCCTAATGGGTTATTTTCTGCACCAAACATGTCATAACGGGCTATATTTTCCATCGAACATATGCCAATGAACTATTTTTCCCACTAAAAGTCTGACAATAAGTTATTTTCTCATCGAAGATGCCCAGCCACCTTGCGAATAGGCTATTTCTCCCACCAAATGTGTTCCAATGGACTATTTTCTCCATGAAATATTTGCCAACAGGTTGGTTTCTCCACCAAAGGCATGCAACAGGTTGTTTTCCTACCTAAAATGGGCAATTAAGCTATTTTCTCACCAAAGTTGCCCAGTCACCTTATCAATGGGCTGTTTTTACAATCGAATATGTCCCAATGGACTATTTTCTCCGCCGAACGAGATGTTTTTCTCACCAAAAGTGTGCCTTTGGGCTGTTTTTTGACTAAAGGTGCCTAGTGACCTTGCCAATGGGTTGTTTTTCCCACCAAATGTGTCCCAATGAATTGTTTTTTTGATTGAATGTCTGCTAACAAGCTGTTTTTCCACCGAATGTGTGCCAACAGGCCATTTTTCCCTTTGAAAGTGTGTTAATAGGTAGTTTTCTCCATCAAACTTGGGTCAACGAGATATTTTTCCCACTGAAAGTATGTCAATGAGTTATTTTCTCAGCCAAATGTAAGCCAACGGGTTGTTTTCTCCACCAAACTTGTGTCAATGAGTTATTTTTCCTACCAAAAGTGTTCCAATAGGCATCTTTCTCATTGAAGCTGCCCCAATAGGCTATTTTTTTTACACCAAATGTGAGCCAATGGGTTGTTTTCTTCACCAAAAGTATGCCAATGGGCTTTTTTTCCCACGAAAAGTGTGCCAATGGGATGTTTTCTAGCGAAAAACATCCAATGTCCTTGCCAATAGGCTATTGTTCCCAACAAATGTGTCCCAGTGGCTTATTTTCTCCACCAAATGTGTGCCAACAGGCTATCTTCTCCATCGGAAGTTTGTGAACGAGCTGTTTGTCCCATCGAAGGTGTTCTAATAGGTTATTTTCTCATCGAAGGTGCATACGGACCTTGCCAATGGGCTGTTTTTCCCACTGAATATGTTTCAACAATATATTTTTTCTTCTGAACGTGAAGCAATGATCTATTTTCTCCACTAAACATGTGCCAATAGGTTGTTTTTCCTAATGAAAATGTTCCAATGGGATATTTTCTCACCGAAGTTGCCCAGGCACCTTGCCAATGTGTTGTTTCTCCCATTATATGCATTCAATTACATTGTTTTTTCCACCAACTTATGCCAACAAGTTATTTTCCCACCAAAAGTGTGCCCATGGGTTATTTTCCCACTTAAGGTGCCCCGCAACCTTTCCAATGGGTTATTTTTCCCACTAAATGTGTCCCAACGGGCTATTTTCCAAACCAAATGTGTGCCAACTAGTTGTTTTCTCTACCGAATCTATACCAACGGGCTATTTTCTACACTAAAAGTATGTTAATGGGCTCTTTTTCCAACCAAAAATGTGCCTGTAGGTTGTTTTCTCACCAAAGGCACCCAAAGAGGGTCAATGGGCTTTTTTCCATCGAAAGTCTCCCAATGGGTTGTTTTCTCCACTAAATATGAGCCAACGACTGTTTTTTACCCCAAATGTGTGCGAACAACTATTTTTCCCATTGAAAGTGTGCCAATGAGCTATTTTCTCATTAAAGGCACCCATCGACCTTGTCAATTGGCCATTTTTTGCCAAATGTGTCCTAATTGGTTGTTTTCTCCTCCGAATATGTGCCAACGGGCCTTTTTTCCCCATGAAAGTATGACAATGGACTATTTTTTCATTGAGGGTACCTAGCGACCTTACGAATAGGCTATTTTTTCCTACCAAATGTGTCTTATTAGATTGTTTTCTTAACCGAATGTTTGTCAACAGGCTATTTTCTCCACTGAATGTGTGTCAGGCCATCTTTCCCTCTAAAAGGGTGCTAATGGACTGTTTTCTCTACCAAACTTGGGGCAACGAGATATTTTTCCCACTGAAAGTGTGCCAATGGGTTATTTTTCCTACTAATAGTGTTCCAATCAACTATTTTCTGAACAAAGGTGCATAAGCACCTTGCCAATGGGCTTTTTCTCCCACCGAATGTGTCCCTATGCATTGGTTTCTCCACCAAACGTGTGCCGATGGGCCGTTTTCTCCATTGGTCGTATGCTAACGAGTTGTTTTTCCCACCGAAAGTGTGCCCATAGAATGTTTTCCCTCCAAAGATGCCCCGCAACCTTTTTTATGGGTTATTTTTCCCTCCGAATGTGTCCCAATATGCTATTTTCTACACCAAATGAGAGCGAACGAGCTATTTTCTACACCAAAGGTGTCAACGAGTTGTTTCTTCAGCTGAAAGTGTGCCAATAGTTTGTTTTCTAATTAAAGGTGCCTAACAACCTTACCAATGCACTATTTTTCCCACTAAATGTGTCCCAAAGGACTATTTGCTCCACAGAATGTGTTCCAACGGGTTTCTCTTTAGCAAAGGTGTTCCAACAGTTTGTTTTTCGCACTAAAAGTGTGAAAATAGGATTTTTTTGGTCAAAAGTGCCTAAAATCGTGCTAATAGGATGTTTTTTCATCAAAGGTCCCAACGGGCTGTTTTGTCCATGAATGGTGAGCCAATGGGCTATTTTTCCCATAGAAATGTGTCCTAATGTGCTGTTTTCTCCACTAAAAGTGTGCCAATAGGCTGTTTTTTTCACCGAATGTGTGCCAACTTGCCATTTTTCCCGCAAAAAGTGTGCCAGACCTTGCCAATGGGCTTTTTTCACCAAAGTTACCTAGTGAACTTGCCAATGGGCTTTCTTCCCACTGAATGTCTCCCAACGGGCTATTTTCTACGTCGAACAAGTGCGAACAGACTATTTTCACCATCGAAGATCTACAAACAAGTTGTTTTCCCCACCAAAAGTGTGCCAATAGGCTATTCTCTAGCTGAAGGTGCTCAGCGGCCTTGCCAATGGGCTATTTTTCCCATTGGATGTGTCCTAATAGACTATTTTCTCCAACGAATGTGTTCCAACGGGTTTGATCTCTCTAGCAAAGGTGTGCCAACGATTTGTTTTTCCCACCAAAAGTGTGCCAATGGGTTGTTTTCTCATCAAAGGTGCCTAGCGATCGTGTCAATAAGCTATTTTGTGACTAAAAGTGCAGGGTGACCTTGCCTATGGATTGCTTTTCCCACTGAATATACCCAAGTAGGTTGTTTTCTCCATTGAATGTATGCTGACAGGCTATTTTTTCCACCAGAGGTAGGCTAATGGGCTATTTTTCCTATCCCAATATACTGTTCTCTCAACCTAATGTGTGCCAACAAGCTGTTTTTCCATTGAATGTGTGCCAACTTGCATTTCTCCTTCTGAAAGTGTGCCAGACCAAGCCAATGGGCTTTTCTTTCCCCAAATGTGCCTAGCAACCTTGCCAATGAGCCATTTTTACCTCTAAAAGTGTGCCAACGAGCTATTTTCTTTGTCAAACATGTGGCAACGAGCTGTTTTCCCACTGAAAGTGTGCTAATAGGTTGTTTTCTAATCAAAAGTGCCAAATGATATTGCCAATGGATTACTTCTCCATCGAACATGGGTCAATAGGCTGTTTTTCCCATCGAAAGTGTGCCAATGGGCTGTTTTCTCATCGAAGGTGCGTAGTAACCTTTCTAATGGGCTATTTTTCCCATTGAATGTTTCCCACTGAAGGTACCCAGTTACCTTGCAAATGAGTTGTTTTTCCCACTGAATTTCTCCCAATGGGTTGTTTTCTACACCAAATGTGTGACAGCGAGCTATATTTTCCACCAAACGTGTACCATGGGCCATTTTTCCCACTGAAAGTGTGCCAATGGCTATTTTCTCACCAAAGGTACTAAGCCACCCTCCCAATGTGTTTTTTCCCACCAAATTTATCCCAATGGGCTATTTTTTCCACCGTATATGTGTCAATCCCTTGTTTTCTCCACCAAAGGTTTTGCCAACGACTATTTTCCCACTAAAAGTGTGCCAATGGGCTATATTTTTATCGAAGGTTCTTAGTGACCTTACCATTCGGCTATTTTTCCACTGAATATGTCCCAAAGGGCTATTTTCTCAATCAAATGTGTGCCAATAGGCTATTTTCCCCACTGAATGTCTCCTAGTGGGTTATTTTCTGCATCGAACATATGGCAACAGGCTATATTTTCCTCCAAACTTGTTCCAATGTGCCATTTTTCCCACTCAAAGTGTGCCAATGGACTATTTTGCTCCCAAATGCGTCCACTAAACATGTGCCAACGGGCTGTTTTCTCCCCCAAAGGTATGCTAAGGGGCTATTTTTCCCACCAAATGTGTGCAAATGGGTTGTTTTCTCACCAAAGGTGCTCTAATTACCTTGCCAACTAATTGTTTTTCCCACAGAATCTATCCAAATGGACTATTTTCTCTAGTGAATGTCTGCCAACGAGTTTTTTTCTCCACCAAAGGAATGCCAACGTGATGTTTTCCCACCAAAAGTGTGCCACTGGGCTGTTTTCGTACTAAAGGTGCCCAGTGATCTAGCCAATGGATTGTTTTCTCTACTAAATGTACGTTAACAGGCTATTTTTTCCATCGAATGTTCGCCAATAGGCCATTTTTCCCTCTAAAATTGTGCCAATGGGTAGTTTTCTCTTTCGAACTTATGGCGACGAGATACTTTTCCCGCCAAAAGTGTGCTAATAGGTTGTTTTCTCCACTAAACGTGGGCTAATGGGTTGTTTTCTCCACCAAACGTGTGCCATAAGTTGTTTTTCCTAGTGAAAGTGCTCCAATGGGCTGTTTTCTCACTGAAGGTGCCCAGGCATGTTGTCAATAGACTGTTTCTCCCATTAAATGCGTTCTAGTGCACTATTATGCATGAGCATGAAGTGCATTTCTCTACTCTCTCATTGTTATTTCTTATGTATGGTATTCCCAGTTTCTAACCCTTAATATGGGAACAAGATATTACATTTAGTGGGAAAAATAGCCCATGGGTAAGGTCGCTGTGCAACTTTGATCAGAAAATAACTCATTGCCACTATTGCTAGGCACCTTTGGCTAGAAAATAACCCTTTGGCAAACTTTTTATGGGAAAAAGAGCCCATTGGCATACCTTTAGTGGAGAAAATAGCCCGTTGGCACACTTTTAGTGGAGAAAACAACCTATTAAGTCACATTCAATGGCAAAAACTACCTATGGTCAAGGTTGTTGTGCACCTTCGGTGAGAAAATAGCCTGTTGGCATGATTTCTAGGCACCTTCAGTGAGAAAACAACCCATTGGCACACTTTTGGCAGGAAAAACAACTCGTTGGCACAACTTTAGTGGAGAAAACAATTTGTTGGCAAACAATCGGTGGAGAAAGACACATTCGGTAGGAAAAATAGCCTACTAGCAAGGTCCATAGGTACCTTTAGTGAGAAAATAGCCAATTGGCACACTTTGGATGGGGAAAATAGCTCGTTGGCACACCTTCAGTGGACAAAACAACTTGTTGGCAAATGTTTAATGTAGAAAATAGCCCTTTGGGATACCTACAATGGGAAAACAACTCATTAGAAAGGTAATAGGGCACCATTGGTGGGAAAACAACCTATGGGCACACTTTCGGTAGGAAAAAACAACCCATTGACACAAGTTCAGTGGGAAAAACAAACCATTGGGACACATTAGGCAGGAAAAGAAGCCCATTGGCATGGTTACTAGGCACTGTTAATGAGAAAACAACCAAATTGCTCACTCTTGGTGGGAAAAACATCTCGTTGGCATATGTCTACTGGAGAAAACAACCCGTTGGCACACGTTCAGTAGAGAAAATAGTCCACTAGGACACATTCATTGGGAAAAACAACTGGTTCATAAGGTGATTGAGCACCTTCGGTGAGAAAACCACCCACTTGCTCACCTTTGGTGGGAAAATAGCCTATTGGCATACCTTTGGTGGGAGAAAATAGTTTGTTGGCACACGTATGGTGGATAAAATAGTCCATTATGAGACTTTTGTGAGAAAAATAACCCATTCGCAAGGTTGCTTGGTAGCTTTAGTGAGAAAGCAACTCATTGGCACACTTTCGGTGGGAAAATATCCCGTTAACACACATTCAATGAAGAAAACTACATGTTGGCAGATGTTTGGTGGAGAAAACAGCTCACTAGGACACATTCGGTGGGAAAAACAACCAATTGACAAGGTGGATGGGTACCTTCGAAGAGAAAATAGCCTATTGGCACACTTTCAGTAGGAAGAACATCTTTGTAGTAGGAAACAACCCATTGGCATTCCTTCAGTGGAGAAAATAGACCGTTAGGACACATCTACCTATTGGCAAGGTCGTTGGGAATCTTCAATGCCCATTGTCACACTTTTGAATGGAAAAATAGCCTATTGGCACATCTTTGGTGGTGAAAATAGCCTGTTGGCATACGTGCAGCAGAGAAAATAGCCCATTGGGACATATTCGGTGGGACAAACAACCCATTTGCAAGGTCGTTGGGCATCTTAAGTAAGAAAATAACCCATTGGCACACTTTTGGTGGACAAAACAACTCATTGGCAAATGTTTGATGGAGAAAACAGCTCGTTGGGACATATCTGGTGGGAAGAACAGCCAATTGGCAAGATCATTAGGTACCTTCTGTGAGAAAACAACCAATTGGTAAACTTTTGGTGGGACAAACAACATATTGGCAAAACTTTGGTGGACAAAACAGCCTGTTGGCACACATTTAGTGGAGAAAATAGCCTATTAGGACACAATCGATGGGAAAAATAGCCCAATGATAAGGTCGTTGGACACTTTTAGTGAGGAAATAGCCCATTGACAGACTTTTGGTGGGAAAAATGTCCCATTGGCATACCTTTGGTGGAGAAAACAGCTCATTGGCACACATTCGGTGGAGAAAATATTCCATTGGGACACATTTGATGGGAAAACAACCCATTGACAAGGTGGATGGGCACCTTCGGTGAGAAAACAACTCACTGGCATACTTTCAATGGTAAAAATAGCCCGTCGGCACAATGTAGGTGGAAAATATAGCTCATTGCCATAAGTTTGGTAGAGAAACCAGTCCACTGGAAGACATTCAGTGGGAAAGCAAGCCCATTCACAAGGTCATTGGGCACCTTCAGTGTGACGCATTTGGTGGGAAAAAGAACCCATTGGTAAGGTTACCACACACCTTTGATGAGAAAACAGACCATTGACACACTTTCGGTGGGAAAAAGGCCTTTTGCCACATGTCCATTAGAGAAAATAGACCATTGTAACACATTTGGTGAAAAAAAACCCACTGGAACACTTACAATGGAAAAAATAACCTGTTGGCACATGTTCGCTGGAAAAATAGCTAGTTACACATGTTCAAAGGAGAAAATAGCCCATTGGGAGACATGAAACCATTAGCTAGGCCGTTGGGTGCCTTCAATGAGAAAACAACCTATTTGCATACTTTTGGTTAAAGAAACAACTCCCTGCAATAACTTTATTGGAGAAAATAGCACGTTGACATATGTACGATGTAGAGAATAACCCATTAGAACACATTTAGTTAGAAAAAAAGCCCACTAGCATAGTCCCTGGGCACCTTTAGTTTAAAAATAGCCTACTAGCATGATTGATGGGCATTGTTAGTGAGAAAACAACCCATTGACACACATTCGGTGGGGAAAAAACACATTGCATAACTTCGATGGACAAAACAACTCGTTGCTACACGTTCAGTGGAGAATACAAGTCATTGGTTCACATTTAGTAGGAAAAACATACTGTTGGGACACATTTGGTGGGAAAAACAACCCATTGGCAAGGACACTGGGCATCTTTGGCAAGAAAACAAACCATTGGCACACTTTTGGTGGGAAAAAGAGTTCGTTGGCATACCTTTGGTGGAGAAAATAGCCTATTGGGGCACCTTCGGTGAGAAATTAGCCTATTACAACACTTCTAGTAAGAAAAACAACCCGTGGGCACAAGTTCGGTGGAGAAAACAACCCGTTGGCCTACATTTCGTGGAGAAAACAGCCCGTTGGGAAAAGTTTGGTAGAGAAAATAGCCTGTTGGCACACTTTTATAGGAAAAATGGCCTATTGACACACATTCTTGGAAAAACACAGCCTATTTGCATATGTTGGGTTGAGAAAACAACCTATTAGGACACATTTGGTGGGAAAAACAACCTATTGGTAAGGTCATTGGGCACCTTTAGTGAGAAAATAGCCCAGTGGCACACTTTTGGTGGGAAAAACATTTTGTCGGCATATGTTTGGTAGAGAAAACAACTCATTGGCACACGTTCGGCAGAGAAAATAGTCTATTAGGACACATTCAGTTGGAAAAACAACTCGCTGAGAAGGTGATTAGGCACCTTTTGTGAGAAAATAACCCACTTCCACACTTTTGGTGGGAAAAACAGACCGTTGACATACATTTGTTGAAGAAAATGGCTTGTTGGAAAATGTTTCGTGGACAAAATAGTCCATTGGAACACATTAAGTCAGAAAAACAGCCTATTTGCAAGGTGGCAGGGCATCTTCTATGAGAAAACAACTCATTAGCACACTTTCAGTGTGAAAATAGTCTGTTGGCACACGTTTGTTCGAAAATATAGCCCATTACTACATGTTCGGTGTAGAAAATAGCCCACTAGGAGACATTCAGTGGGAAAACAACCTATTGGCACACGTTGTATGCAAAAAATAACCCATTAGGACACATACATTGGGAAAAACAACCCATTTGTAAGGTTGCTGAGCATCTTCATTGAGAAAATAGCCTATTGGCACATTTTGGGAGAGAAAACAACTAACTGGAAGACTTTTGATGGAAAAAATAGCTCATTGGGACACATTTGTTGTGAAAAACATCGAATTGACAAGGTTGTTAGGCACTTTCTATAAGAAAACAACCCATTGGCAAATTTTTGGTGGCAAAAACAACACGTTGACAAAACATTGGTGGACAAAACAACCTGTTGGCACACATTTGGAGGAGAAAACAACCTATTAGGACACATTTAGCAGGAAAAACAACCCAATGGCAAGGTTGTTGGGCACCTTTAGTGAGAAAACAACCCATCAACACACTTTTGGTGGGAAATACGTTATGTTGGCATACCTTTAGTGGAGCAAATAGGTCACTGGCATACGTTTGGAGGAGAAAATAGTCCATTGGGATACATTCGGTGGGAAAAACAACCGATTGGCAAGGTGGATGGGTACCTTCGGTGAGAAAACAACCCATTGGAACCCTTTTAGTGGGAAAAATAGTCCGTTGGCACAATGTAGGTGGAAAATATAGCCCGATGGAGAAAACAACCCAGTTAGGGACATTCAATGGGAAAACTAACCCATTCGTAAAGTCACTGGGTACCTTTAATGGGACACATTCGGAGGGAAAAACAACATATTGGAAAGGTCGCCATGCACCTGCGATGAAAAAATAAACCATTGGCACACTTTTGATGGGAAAAGCGACCCGTTACCACATCTCCATTAGAGACAATAACCTATTAGGACACATTTGGTGACAAACAACCCATTGGAACACTTTCAACAAGAAAAATAGTCCATTGGCACACGTTTGGTAGAAAAAATAGCCTATTAGCATATGTTCAGGGGAGAAAACAACCCATTGGGAGACAATTAGTGGGAGAAAAGCCCATTGACAAAGTCGTTGGGCATCTTAAATGAGAAAAATAACCCATTAACATACTTTTTGTTGGAAAAATAGCTTGCTAGCTTACCTTTGGTGGAGAAAATAATACGATGGCACACATACGGTGTTGAAAACAGCTTATTGGAACACAATCAGTAGGAAAAACAACCCAATGGCATAGTCCCTAGGCACCTTCGGTGCAAAAACAACCCCTTGGTATGATCTTTGGGCACCTTAAATAAGAAAACAACCCATTGGAACACATTCGATGGGAAAAACAACTTGTTGCATAACTTCGATGGACAAAACAGGTCATTGGCACACGTTTAGTGGAGAAAATAGGTTGTTGGTTCACATTCAGCAGGAAAAACATATCGTTGGGAAGCATTCGGTGGCAAAAATAACCCATTGGCAAGGTCTGTATAGATCTTCGATGAGAAAACAACCCATTGGCACACCTTCAGTGGGACAAACAACTCATTCACACACTTTCGGCGGAGAAAATAGCTCGATGGCAAACCTTTAGTGGAGAAAAGAAACCACTAGGACGCATTCGGTGGGAACAATAGCCCATTAGTAAGGACACTGGGCATCTTTGGCTAGAAAACAGCCTGTCGACATACTTTTGGTGGGAAAAAGAGCCCGTTAGCATACCTTTAGTAGGGAAAACAGCCCGTTGGCACATATTTGGTGGAGAAAAAGCCTTATGGGTCACCTTCAGTGAGAAAACAACCTGTTGGAACATTTTCGATAGGAAAAATAGCCCACTGGCCTAAGTTCGGTGGAGAAAATAGTCCGTTGGTCCACATTTGGTGGAGAAAACAACCTATATACACATTTTTTGTGGGAATCCCGTTGCCAAAAGTTCGGTAAAGAAAACAGCTTGTTGGCATACTTTCAAAGGGAAAAATGGCTTGCTAGCATACATTCGGTGGAAAAAATTGCTCGATGGCACATATTCATTCAAGAAAACAACCCATTGGGACACATTCAGTGGGAAAACAAACCAATGTGCCCATTGGCACATGTTTGGTGGAGAAAGTCATCCATTGGGACACATTCGGTGGGAAAAACAACCCGTTGATAAGGTGATTGGGCACTTTCGGTGAGGAAACAACCCACTTGCTTATTTTTTATGGCAAAAACAACTCGTTGGCATACCTTTGACAAAGAAAACAGTTCATTGGCAAATGTTTCATGGAGAAAATAGTCCATTGGAACACAATTGGTGGGAAAAACAACCCATTCGTAAGGTGGGTAGGCATCTTCGTTGAGAACATAACCCATTGGCAAACTTTCAGTAGAAAAAATAACCAGTGGGCACATGTTTGATGGAAAATATAGCTCGATATCACACATTTAGTGCAAACAATAGCCCACTAGGAGACATTCGATGGGAAAAATAACCCATTGGCACACGTTTGGTGCAGAAAACAACCAATTGGGACATATTCGATAGGAAAAACATCCCAATGGCAAGGTCACTGGGCACCTTTAGGGAGAAAACAAACCATTGGCACACTTTTGGTGGGAAAAACAACCAGTTGGTGCACCTTTGGTAGAGAAAACAGCAAGTTAGCACACATATGGTGGAAAAAATAGCCCATTGGGACACATTCAGTGGGAAAAACAACCATTGGTAAAGTTGTTGGAGTTATATAAGTATAGTGCACTGGAAAGCAAGTGTATTTACATGTACCTTATCTTCTTCAGTTATAGTTTTGTAATGGAAATATTTATTATTAATAAAATAAAAGAGTTTGGTATTAATGAGCATTATATAACTAGTCATAAGGTACCAAGATTCTTTCGTAAGTAATATACATATACATAGAGATGTATGGGAAACATGTATATTAGTAGAATCTAAATTAATGGATTCACAGTTGAATAATCAAGTTGGTTGCTTGATTATGGTTTAGATTATAGTGTTGCGATTTATCTCCATGTAAGTAAAGGAGTTTACTTCAAGGGAATGATGAGTTTCATATCATGATAGTAGT
>JANQAP020078715.1:3587-23438 GCA_026874005.2 Erythroxylum coriaceum | reverse complement strand
TATCTTTACATGTATCATATGAATAGTTGTGAAAAGTTATTGAATTGTGTTGACACAATGATGTGCAACTTTTGTATACATATTGATGAGATGAATGATCAAGATGAATGATTAGATTATTCTGAAATGAATATATGAAACGTTTGTGCTCATAATGTGTTTATTGAAATATGTATATATTGTGAGTTGGTATACCAATTGGAAGATGTGTTAAATTTGAACTGATTCCGAATAATATGATATACTTGGGAATTTGGTTATTGCTTGTAATATTTGTGTCCTGACATGGGTGAGCACATCAATGATGGTTCACTCATTGAGTTCACAAAACTCACCCTTAAATTGCAATTTTTTTCAGGCTCAGAGGAGTTACCACTTAGATCAACTAGAGTCTAAACACTACATTCGGATAAGAGTTAGAGGTTAGGATTAGTTGTACTTGCATATGCCTATAGTCTTTCTTTTGTATTTTAAAATTGTATTTTGTAAATATTGTACAACATTTATGTGAATTGAAAAGTGTAATGACTGTATGACTGGAAATGTTTTGAATTGGGCCCAGTTGATTATTGGAATATATGATGATGTGTTAATTATTGTAACACTTGCAACTGAAAGTGTTTTTGAATAAAATGGGCCAAAAATGATTCTTTGTTTTCTAAAAATGCATGTGTTGTGTGAAAAGTTTTGTAATGAGTTTAATTGACTGTCCTAGCATGCCACCCTCGTAGAGTATGTTCTCGAATGCTGACAGTAGGTTTGGGAATATGCCCTATGAGATTGGGGTGTTACATCACATGTCGTAACACTACAATATTAACTAGACTAAACTATAGCTAGCGGTAAGAGTAGGTTAATCACACAGAGATTAATTCCAATTACTTTCCAAAATTATCTATATAAGCAAAATAGGGGGTTTTTGGTTTGAAGCAAATTAAAAGACAAAGTAAGATTAAATCTATAAAAACAAATCAAATTAAATAGCAGCAAAATGATAAAGTTTATGAATGAATGGAAATCTGGTTCTTCGGTTTAATCGCAGCCTAAGCACAATTTCGGAGATGTCGTTGAATTATCATCTTTACACCTGTCTTAAGAATATTGATCGTGAACAATAATAAGCTATGTTAATTCCATTTTTTCCTTAGATCATAGTTAATCAAGAAGAGCTCATTAATTAACCCTAACTATCGGGAAGCCTAGAACAAACTCTCTAAGTTTATTCAGACAGCTGCTTTATAAGTGAGAAAAACAAATCAATCTAAGTAACAATCACACAAGCTCGAATTATTTAACTTATGTATGTTGTCTATAATGATTTAATACTGTTGGTTGCCACATACGACCTTTAACATACTATTACGTATCGCATTCAAGTTCTAACTATGGGTTTTTATGAAAAAAGATTCAATAGAGCATTAAAATCATTCTCGTACAATACCTAATCAATCCATACAAGGTAACATAAACAATCCAACAAAAGATAAAGAAAGGATACACAACAACAATCTGCTTAACATGCTTCTCGACCTTAACTGCACCTCCAAATCGGTGTTAGGAAAGTTAGCCTTCCATCTCCATCTTCAAGCTCTCACCATCAGCCATCCTCTCCATCGCCACTGTCAGTGTTGAAGAATGAAGAATAATGGAAGAGAAAAATAGGAGAAGAGTATTGTCAGCTAGGTTTTTCTCCTGCATGCCGTTCTGCCATCACTCCCTTTTCCTTATGTAGTAAAATTTAGGTTTAATACCGAGTGACACCTGGCTTTCTCTAGTTAATTCTTATATGTGAGAATTCACAGTCGTGCAAGGTCATTGCACAGCTATGCAAACCCCTCATGGTCGTGCATGCCCCTCTCATGGCCATGCATGGCACTCTCACGGCTGTGAGAGATCTCTCACAGCTATGAGAGATGTGGCATAAGTGTGAGAGATTTCTCATGCCTGTGCAATCCAATGTTTGGTCATGAGAATTCTCCTTCTTTTGTTCTTCATTTGACATTCTCTCTTACCTCTTCTTCTTTCAATCCTCTTCTTCGTCATGCTCTATGAATCAATAGAATACGGTAATTGAAAAGATAGTGTTAATGACATGCTTTCGAGTCACTTGAGCTTCTTTACTTCCAAAAAGTGCCTACGATCAAATGTGAGCTAAAGTGAGTATTCTAAGCATTTCTAAGGTATTAACCACTAAGTGTAGTATATCAAATGAATTAACATTTAAACACGTATCACCTACTGATGTTGGTTTCGAGTCTTTTTATGATGGAGAATTCTATGATGGTTTTAACGTTGCCAGTGGTCCTTATTTGTCGCTCTTATTTATGATTTTGTAACATCCTTAAATTTCTTTCTCTAGATTGAATAGACATAAGTTAAGGCAATCTTGTATGGATTACAGTCAATTGGGTTATGGAATTTTAAGTTATGTGACTATAAGAAAACAGTCTCCAAGCTCACCTTAGGACATTAATGATTACCTAGGTCAAAAATTAAGCTCCAGATATATGCTATGAAGAGCAATTGAAGAAGTGACCTACTAACTTGAGTTCTATATTGGATAGAAAGCAATATTTATTGTTTCTTAGTTTTAAAATGCCTAAAGTTCTTAGCCTCCTTTTAATAGTTATCCAAAGAATGAAGGAGGATTTAAGGTTATTTGTTTTAAACCAAGCTTGCTTATGTCAAATCACATTAAAGGCTACCTTTTGAAAAAATGTAGAAATGATTTTTTCATGAATCTTCAAGAATTATGTCTCATTCAAATAGTATAGTCCTTAAAGTCATGGTTAGCATTATAAGGGGGAGCGTAATATCCCGTTTCCATACTAAAGGTTAGGACATAGGTCTTAGACCATGATATATGAGAAATAGCATTGAGAAATTAGAGGTGCATTGCATTGACATGCATAAAATTAGCATACACACACGTGAATATTGATTTTTGTGCATATTACAAATATTGTATATGCACTCATTTGACATTTTCCAGCGTATGAATGATTAAAATGGCCATTATGTGAATTATGAAATTATATGTCTTGAATTTTTTGATTCGATGGTTTTAATTATGAATTTAGAATTTATTTGATAAAATTGAGAGATTTCTAAAATTATGGATATTTTTGGACTCGGAAAAATGTCAAGTGAAAAATTGACAAATGGCAGTAGAAATAAGTGATAATTGGTAGTAGAAATAATTGACAAATGGATTTAAGATTTATTAACAAGTCGCATAGAAAATGGGTGACAAATGGACTGGAAATTGAGAGATAAATGGACTAGTTATTAAAAGATTAATATGGGACCACAATAAGGTGACATGGAAGTGACAAGTGTCACATCACTTGCCACTCACCATACCCACCACTCATGACACTTTCATCTTTGCAAGACCATCTTTATCTTTTCTTTCACTTTGGCAAAATGCTCTCTTCATTTTCTTCTTCTTTTCTTTCTCCATTTACGATCTTCTCACCAACCTTCTCATGTTGATTTTTGCCACAATCCTATACTAGCCACTCAAATATCTTGCTATCTCCTTCTTGTTACTAAAAGACCCAACCTATTCCTCCTTGAAAGTTATTGATCTTGTAAACTTTGGAGAGGCTAGATTTACATAATTTGAAGAAGCTTGGAGTTAAACAAGTAAGTGATATATCAAGTTTTATGGTTTGCTTTAATAGAAATGTTTTTGATGATAGTTAGAGGTGGAATGATTATGAAAATGGTGTTAAAGTGTGCTATAACATGGATGAGGTAATAAATAAGTTTATATTCTATTTTTGGTAGAAATGATCAATAATAGGTTATGAGTTGTCTTATAGATGTTTTTGAGAAAGGTTTTGAGCTAAACAAGTATGTACAATCTTTATCTTCATGGTTTGTTTTAATAGAAGCAATTTTGATGATGGTTTGTGATGGATTGATTTAGTGAAAATGGTACATAATGAGTGGAAAAATTTTGATGAAGGAGTGATACACTTGTGTATGTCTTTGGGTGTATGAAAAACGTGAGTTATAAGTTGTTATGTAGATGAAATGGATTGGTATTTAAGGTTAAATAAAGGTGAAATTATGTTAAAGAAAAGACTAGTATAGTGTTTTTGAAATGAGAAGAACTAAGATGATAGTGAATGATAGAGATCATGTTCTATTTTTGTATGATTGATAAACAATGATTTATGGATTATTTTATGGATGTTATTAAGTTGAAATTGAGGTAAAAATGATGAGTTATGCATATTATGTGTCTAATATAATATGGAAAGGTTAAAATCTGGAAATTTTTGAAATGAATGGTTAATAAATCAAATGAGTAGATTTTTGTGAGATTTAATGTAACCAACATTGTAGTTAGATTAGTATCAAATAAGGTTGCATAAAAGAGCATGAATTATGGAAAACTTGAAGGGTAAATAATGTTTCTATGTATGAGAAATTCATGGAAAAATGAAGGAAGAGAGACAGGACACGATCGTGGCATAGCCCCACAATCATGGCATAGTCCCCACGTGGCTAGGTTATTTGGATTCTGTCACGATCATGGTAGAGTCCCCACGATCGTGGCCTATTACACTGGCTTCTATTATGATCGTGGGAAGGTTCACCACGATCGTGGGATAGCATAAAGAGTTAAATGTTTTTTTAAGTGATGTTTGAAATAACAAATGCTAAGGTACTTTCCTATGGTGTATTTAAGCTTGAATGAGGTTTTGAATGAACCTAGTTTGACGATGGATTAGGTGATTAAAGTGAGTAAGGTGTATTAGATATAAATGAATGAGAAAATTGATATTGTGTGATTATAATGCTAGAAAAAAGGATTGGAGAATATGTGAATGATGAATGATTGATTGATGAACTTAGAATAATCAAGTTAGTTGAGGTATAGCAAAAGTGCAAGTTGGACATATACAAATGATGATGTTTAAATGATCATAAGATGTGCATGAAGGAAACATACCCGAAATAGTCAATTGAGCATGCATTGTACATAATACATATACATATATGTATGATTGAATACTTATATGATTGATCAATTTAGTAATGTGTAAATGTGTGTGTATTGTATTGTTTGGAAACGCAAATAGAACACCAATATCTAAACATTGTCAGGACATAGAGGCAATAGCTATCTAGAGTTTACTATGAGTAACCTAGATGTTTCTCATTAGGATTGATTGTAATTGCTTAAATTTCAATTATTGAACTTATAGTTATGTGAATATGATAATTTTAGACATTGATGGTCCCAGGAGTTCGATAATTAGGAATGTATTGGAAGTGTTCTGATTGTATATGAATCTGATAGAAATAAGTGTACTCAACAAATATGTTGATTGTCAGACTTAGGTCCAATGAAAATGTGGAAAGTAAATGTGTATACTAAAAGAAAGTGATTGACTGTATATATGTGACCGGAGTGGCCAATGAAAAAGATCTTAAAGCTCAGAAAATGTGTATAAAGAGCCACAGGCTCACTAGTAAAATTAGCCCAATATACATAACAGTTACGGGACAATTATCAATGAGCTCGGTATCCACAATGGATATGGGACAGTTAAAAAGGCCCTCGGTCACGACAAAGTAATAATGAAAGTGAGTCACATGTATATTGCATATACAAATTGATAAGTATGATCTAAATGTTGAAATGAACTCTTCTAAAATGAAATGTGACGTGATATTTTGTAATTGTGATGTGATTTGATTGCAAAAATTAAAATGTGAATTGTTCTGTGCTTTATATGAGTGAGCACATCAATGATGGCTTGCTCACTGAGTTCACAAAACTCATCAAAATTGTAACGTTGACTTTCAGGTACGAGAAAAAAGACTTAGCTTCTAAGACATCCTAAAAGAAGTCTTACACTTGTGTTTTGGACTCAAGAAATGGTTCAAAGGTCGGTCAGCTGAGACTAAGGAGTTAGATAGAATATTTTTGTGTAGATCTTATGTCATGTAAAACATGTTGTAAAGAGTAGTCAACTCTTACATGTTTTCTTTTGATATTGTATATATATACATGGATCATGAAATGAAAAGCTACTTTTTAAACTATGAGTTATTAATGGAATGAGGAGTTGATATTTTTGAGTATTTGTATTTTATGTATATGATGACATATTAAGTGAATATGACTGCTCTAACGTGCCACTTTCATGAAGTATTTGCCCGAGTGTCCTCTGACTCTATGGTGGTGGTATGTTACATTTTTGGTATCAGAGCATGGTTTGGCATCCATAGGGATAGATATAAGCATATAGACATAATATATAGTGAGAAACTCAGATAGTAATCAAGGTTATTGTTTATTATCGGTCATCCACTATAGGTGATCAAGTTGGAGAATCAACTGCCCTAGAGTCTGTAGGAGCCAATAGAGAGTATCCCATACCTCGATCTGCTCAAATGCCTCCGAGAATCCCGAAGAGGAGAGAAAAGAGATATGATAAACTCAAAAAATAGGGGGCTGTGGACTTTTACGAAAGTACAGACCCTGCTAAGGCAGAAGGATGGTTAGAGAGAACTGAAAGACTATTCGATTAGATAGAATACGAATCAAATGAAAGATTTGACTACGCAGTTTCACTATTGCAAGGTCCAGCTTACCAATGGTGGAAGATTGCTTTAGGCAGTACCACCAAGCCTTGTAGTTTAACGTGGGAAGACTTCTTGAGAGTCTTTAAGGAGAATTATGTGTCGAAGATCTAGCTGGATAGGAAGATGAAGGAGTTTTTGGATTTGAAGCAAGGAAGTCTCACAGTGGCTGAGTATGAGATACATTTCAATGAGTTGATGGGGTATGTGACTTCCTTGATTGCTACTGAGGAAGATAAGTGTATGAGGTTTGAGGATGGGCTTAATATGGAGATATGTTTTATCTCTTCTAGTCATTGTATGATGGATTATTCAATTGTTGGAGATGTTATAGACACCAAGAGTGGCTAATTTATTTTTAGGGATTACTTTTGAACTATCTTATTAAACTCTATTTTATTGATTTGAATGAAAGATGTCTTTGATGAATGTTGAATACATTTATACTTTGCAATAGATCGAGAGATTGAGTAAGGTAATCTGTGTAGGATCATAAAACGAGAGTTAGCATTCTATAGACCTACATCCATTAAGTTAATTGATTAGTGAGAAGAGAGAACTCGACTAATTTAATTGATCACCCATAAGATAATTTAATAACTAGTTAAATTGGTGGAGTGATTTGGTAGATTGAGAGATTACTTAATCATCTTCATTTTATTTGATTAGGGATAATTAATTACACTTTGAGAGAGGGTAGTTAATACATTTAGACATCTTAGGTGAGACACAATTCAATTAATAAAATAAGAGGGAGACAAAATAAGGAAAAAGTGATCTCTAGTTGTTAAAATCTTGAATTCCAAATTTCTGTATTTTGGTATTATCAATTGTTCATTGTTAGTCATTTAATTTTAATTTAATTTTCCACTTTATTTCCATAAAATAATTTCGAGTCTTAAACAAAAATTGATATGAATTAAGTGGTGCCTAAGCACAATCCTTGTGGGATCAATATCCTCTTTTTAACTACAAGTCACTCATAGTTGTGCATTAGTCTATGTTCTTCTAAGTATTTATCATGTGTCTCGCATAATAGTTTATTATTGTTGTATTTTAGGATTCATTTTGTATGTTTTCGTTTAGTTTGGTCTTCTTTATTGTTTTTTTATGTTTGATGTTAATTTAGGATAAGAATTGATTATTTTTAAATAGGAAGGAAGATTGAGCAACTTGGAGATTGAGCCAGAGACCAAAGAGGAGAAGAGTGCAAGATCCTACGATCGTGAGAATCATGCCAATTCCTACGATCGTGGGATGTTTTATACGAGAAACTATGTGGGGTTTAATTAAACTTTAGGTTTTATGGACTATATAAGATATTAAACCTCCATGGATGAAAGAGGACGTGATACCTCTATAGAGAAGAGTCTCTTTGAGTGAAAAATCCAAGTATTGAGTCTTGAGGAAGGTGGAGATTCAAGGATCATCTATCACAATTGGGGAAGGTGGAGATTCAAGGATCATCTATCACAATTAGGAAAATAGTACATCAACACTAGAATTTCTAGATTTTGGAAAAGAAGAGAAGGAGTTTTCTTTATTCATTTTTCTGCATTGTTATCTCTTCTAGTCATTGTAAGATGGAATATTTGAATGTTGGTAATATTATAGAGACCATAAGTGGCTAATTTATTTTCACGAATTACTTTTGAACTATCTTATTAGACTCTTATTTTATTGAATTGAATGAAAGTTGACTTTGATGATTGTTGATTATATTCATATACCTTACAATAAATTGAGAGATTGAGTTGGGTTATATCTGTAGGATTGTACAATGAGAGTTGGCAAGTCATCATGTTAATTGACTAGTTAAAAGAGAGACCTCATCTAATTCAATTGATCACTCATAAGATAACTTAATAACTAGTTAAATTGGTAGAGTGATTGGGTAGATTGAGAGATTGCTTAATCAACTTCATTTAATTTGATTAAGGACAATTAATTACACCTTGAGAGAGGGTAGTTAATATAATTAGACATCTTAGGTGAGACACAATTTAATTAGTAAAATAGGAGGAAGACAAGATAGGGAGAAAGTGATCTCTAGTTGTTTAAATCTTGAATTCCAATTTTCTACATTTTGGTATTGTCAATTGTTCATTGTTAGTCAGTTAATTTTAATTTAATTTTCTAGGTTATTTTCATTAAACAATTTTGTTTCTTAAACAAAGTGTAATCTGAATTAAGCGGTGTCTAAACATCAATACCTGTGGGATCGATACCTCCTTTCTAACTACAAGTCACGACCCGTATACTTACGATTTTTGAATGTAAAACTAGTAGACTATTTTGGAAATTCAATCAACAAGTTTTTGTCGCCATTGTAGGGGATTGATTGTTTAGCATCTTGTTTAGTTTAGATTACTTTGATTTAAGAGTTTTTTTGATACTTTTCGTTGTGTATTTGTAGGTGCATGAAAGTAAGGAGCATACGAAGAGCGACAGAAGTTAGTGAAGACGAGTTTCCCAATATCAAAAGGCACGAAAGAGAGTTAAAAAGAACAAAGCATCAAAATCTTCCACAAAGAGATATGGCTGAAGAAGGAGAGCAAGGAGGAGCTGAGAGGACACTAATGGACTTTATGAGGCCAGGCTTCAGTCCTCAAAGAGTTATGAGACTAGTGGTTCAAATTAATAATTTTGAGATTAAGCTGGCACTCCTCAAAATATTACAGAATAGTGTGCAATTTTATAGGCTATCCAACGAGGATTTGAATGCCCACATTGCCAATTTTTTAGAGATTTGTGACACTTTTCCATTCAGCAGAATGTCCAATGATGCAGTAATGTTAAGATTGTTTTCTTTCATGTTGAAAGATCGGGCGAAGGTGTGGTACAATTCGCTTAATTCAGGGTAGATTACTACTTAGGAGCCGCTAGCCTAAGCATTCATCACGAAGTACTTTCCGTTGACCAAGATGACGAGGATCATCAAGGAGATCACGAATTTTCAGCAGAATGTTGGGGAATCTCTCTATAATGATTGGGTGAGATTTAAAGAATTTTAGAGAAGCTGTCCCCATGATAACCTTCTCAGGGAGTTTCTACTGCAAACGTTTTATAATAGCGTGAATCCAAGCACGAGAGGAACCATCAATGTAGCCGTTGGAGGCTTATTAATGAGGAAGACTATTGAAGTAGGTCATAACCTTTTAGAGGAGTTGGCGAGCAATAATTGCATGTGGTCAAATGAGAGGAGTAGACAGGGGCAGAAGGAGCAAAAAGTTATGATCCTTATTGACTCTGTTACTACTTTGCAGGCTCAGATCACGATCTTTATGAAGCAGTTGAACAACATGCAAGGAATATCTTCCTCTACAATTGAGGTGATGCAAGTACAATGTGAGCTATGCAGGTAGAACAACTATGGCTCAGTTGAATGTTTTATATTGGGAGCCAGTGGTACATAACAGTTAAATTACCTGGGCCAGCAATAGAGAGGTAAAAACTCTTACTCAAATACTTACAATTCGGGGTGGATAAACCACCCAATTTTTTTGTGGAGTACTAACAGTGCAGGTGGCCAAGCAAGACCGTAAAGACCTTTGGGATTTCAGCAAGATCGAATTGGATATATGGAAAGCAAAATGGACAAGATGATAGAGGTTTTAGGTTCCAAATTGGCAGCTCAAGAAGAGAATCAGAAGAGGATGTTTGCCAACTAGGAGGAAAGTCAGAAGAGAATGGAAGCAAAATTTAACCAGATCATGAAGAATCATACATCATCCATCCATAATTTAGAGGTTCAGGTAGGTCAACTCGCTAATGCATTATCTTTTAGAAGTGTAGGTAGTCTATTGAGCAATACAGAGTTCGACCTGAAGGAACAGATCATGGCCATCACGCAGACTCAGTAAAGGGAAATTAAACATGAGAAGGAAGATGGGGACAAGAGAGAAAGAAAAATAGTTTTGGAAGTCCTTCCAAGTGCACTAGTAAGCGAGCTAATCAAGG
Source organism: Erythroxylum coriaceum (assembly GCA_026874005.2). Taxonomy (NCBI): domain Eukaryota; kingdom Viridiplantae; phylum Streptophyta; class Magnoliopsida; order Malpighiales; family Erythroxylaceae; genus Erythroxylum; species Erythroxylum coriaceum. The sequence goes on along the minus strand of JANQAP020078715.1, from coordinate 12,872 downwards.
AGCCTCAACTTAGGATTCCATATCCTATCTTCATTCAGCAAAAGCCAAGTTCAAGTAGAGCAATGAGGAATGTTAAGGAGGTTGTGTCAAACAAGATTAAGGATATAACGAATCAACTCCACACAAAGTTCACGTTAAAGGAATCGGTCAAGAAAGAGGTGAAGGAGCGCATAACAGAAGGAAATCCTAACATAGCATAGAAGAAAGAAGATCTAGGGGACTTCTTCATTCCTTACAGTATAAATGGAGTCAACATAGTAAGGGCATTGCAGATTTAGGAGCCAGTATCAACATGATGCCCTACACTTTTAGTTAGAAGTTGGAGTTAGGAGAGTCAGAACCTACTAAGATATTAGTGAAAATGGCTGACAGAACAGTGCACCAGCCGAAGGGGATTATTAAGAACGTATAAGTGCAGATTGATAGATTCATCTTCCTCGCAGATTTCTATATACTGGATATTGGAGAAGATGCAGAAGCCCCTATTTTCTTGGATGACCGTTCTTGGCTACTTCTCGCTCGATCATTAACATTGATGGGGTGAACTAATTTTGAGAGTAGGAAAGGAGCAATTAACCTTTAAGATGTTAAAGAAAGACTATCGTTCTTCTTTACCCCCAACAGCTATCAAGGAACCTGAACCTCAAGGAGAATGGCGAGATAATGAGAATCTTGGGAACACGTTCAAAAAGAAACAATCGCGTAGGAGTAGATGAAGGAAGGAAAACCACAAGGAAGGTGGAATCCTATACTAGGGTAGCTCAAATGCAGAGTTTGAGATCAGTTTCTGCACTAGCACTGCACTATTTATTTGAACCACTTTAAGCACAAGGAGAATGTCGAGCAACTAACGTTAAAAGAAATGTTGCATGGGAGGCACATGGAATTCTATTTTCTTTTGATTGTTTTTGTCTATTTATTTGTTTGATTTATTCAGTTATAATCATGTTTGATTTGAGTTTGATTGATGTTTATTTGGAGTTTGTTTGAATTTCAACTTCTTTTCTCTTCAAATTTTTTATTGGTAAGATTAATTTGATGTGTCTGTAGGTTATGGTATCATTGAGAATGCATGCTAGGCTTGGAAGAAGGTTTAGAAGTGAGGAAATTGCACCAACCCACAATCGTGGGAATTGGTGAGTTTCCCACGAACGTAGGAAGACTCTCCAGAAAGTTTTTGAAGAGTAATCCTATAATCGTGGGAATGGAGGGTATTCCCACGATCGTGGGAATCCCATCAAAGGGAAATTTTAAACTTCCCTCCCCTTTTCTTCTTTCATTCACTCTTCAAATTTTCACACTCTCTCTCTCTAACCTACGAAACCTACTCTGTTATACTCTAAAATCCTTCATCTTCCTCTAGATTCTTGGTATTTTCTTCATCTCTTTTCATAAATCTTTCAATCCTTTGCTCTTATCATGCATTAATCATTCACAAATACAAGGATTTTGTAAAATTTTTCTCTCCCTCTCTAAAAAATGAATTCATCTCTCTTTCTTATATTTTTGTGGGTTTCAATCTTCCAATGGCTCCAAAGAAGATGGCAACTCAGAAACCGACTGATAAATTATGCCTTCAAATCTCCGGTGAAGGTAAACCTAATTTGGCGGTAACTTTTCATGCCCCATTCCCCATTTATTCGGAGGAGGAAGGTATGCATTTTTGAGACCTTACAGATAGGGAATTAATCACTCCTTGATACTTTGATTTTGAATTATTAGAAACCATAGGAGTGAGGTGAAATATGGAGCGATTAGCTGCAAACATAGATTGGAATAAATTCATTCGTTGTGATGTGCCTATTTACCCTATAATGACTATAGAGTTTTTCACTATAGTACAATATAATCCTAAAATGGATGTATTCTGGTTTAGGTTAGCTGGAAATGTTCAAAAACTTGATTATCAAGTCATTCATGCAATTTTCGATTTATCAAATACAAAAATTCTAAATGATCGTGATGACTTTGATGTAGATAATTAATAGAAAACTCTAACAGGTGAACCTAGTTTTCACTCTCAATGCACCAAGTACTTTAATCCGAAGCGCCGAGCATTTACTTTTGCATAAATTTATGTGCTTAACGGTGTTTAATAAAACTGAAAGTAATAACTGCTCGGCTAAAGAACTTTTCTTCCTTTGATGCATGGATCAAAAAATAAAAATCAATACGCCTTATAGAATTTTTTGATCGATAGTGAGTGTTGTGAATAAGAAGAGTTCTTATTTTAGCATGTCTTATATTGTTACTACTTTGGCTTTGTTTTATAACTTTAATGTGGATAATGTGCATTCAACTCAATATAATATGTTTGACGTATCTTATTTGAGGTGCTTTGAAATTTTGGAGCTCCATTCTATGGAACTCTGGAATCCTCAAATGCGTATTGCAGTGAAGTATAAGAAGGGCAAAGATATAGCCGCTTCCCGACCCTCCACATCCCAAGTGGTCTTGGAGCCAGAAGAAGAAGCAGTGGAAGAGGAACCAACTGTACTAGCAGAAGCTGACAGATTTCAACAAATTCTTGACCAGATGGCCTCTAATCATAAACATATGACATCCCAAATTAATGAGCTCGACACCTAGATGCGGCAAGTCCACAAAAAGCAGCGATACTTGAAGAAAAAATTCCTCAATTTCTTTCAGAGGAATAATTTTGAAGCTCCTTTACCAACACCATCGCCATCACAATCCCCATAAGCTTTTCTTATCCTAAACTTATAAATTGTGTTAATTTTTGTTTGTTTTGATTTCTTTTGTTTAGTTTGATTTCTTTTGTTTGGTTTCATGTCTTTTGTTTAGTTTGCTGTCATTTTTGTTTAGTTTGACGTCATCTTCTTTATTTTATGGTGGCCTTGTCACATTGAGGACAGTGTGTTCTTTAAGTTTGGGGAGGTGACACCTACGTTGTCAATTGCATCGTGTTAAACTGTTTGCATTCTGTTAAATAGGATGCATGTTTAGGCATATCATTTTGTTTTGTGTTAAGAAATGGAACCGCAGTTGAATCATTTTAATGGGTACTGCTATGAGATTCTGTCATGTTAGTTGGAATTAGATTAAATGCATGCTTGAACTTGGATTAGGCTACTTGAGTAGAAGGTGAACCATGTTGAGTGATGAACAGTAGTTGCTTACATAAGCTTACTCACAATTTGACATTTGAGCAATAAGGTAGTGTAGAGATGCATAATGAATTTTCATTTGAGCCAATATGAGGATTAAGCCTATATGATTCCATCCATAGTTATTCCATTTATTTGCTATGTGATGCTTTCTTAGGTTATTACCTTCAGAATTTGCTTTGAATCGGTTTGAGTCTACTGCATGCATGCTTAACAGAGATGATTAAGGTCATTTTTCTATTAACCTTTGTCCTAAATGACCTACCCTTGTATTTTCTCTTACTACCCCCATTAAGTCTTAACCTTTTATTTCTTGAAAATACCCAAAAATTTTAACACACAAAACCCCCTTTAACTTACGCATTCGCAAACTTAGTAGAGTATGAAGTAACGTATTAGTTGGGATTGTTGTGAAACTTTTTATCGAGATGAGTTGAGGATAGTTCTGCCTGTGGATCACATTGTATATAGTTGCTATTTTATTCATAGTTCTTCCATGTACTAAGAAAAAGAAAAAAATAAAAATGTTGAAAAGGAAAAGAAAAGATAAAAAAGAAGAACACTTGAGTAGCAGCAATAAGTGCAGAGTATTAACATATTTACACTTATGTATCTCGGAATTATGTTTTGTTATCCCTTTTTACCTGCTTTTTACTTTACAAATGCTTATGTTAAACCCTTTGCCCTTTTTACCTACCTTACCCCATACCACATTATAACCCTAAACAAGTCCTTTTGATCTATTTATGCATGCAATCATTGTAGGGGAGAATTGGTGTATTAGCAAGCCTATGGTAGTGTAGTTTCCTATAGGAAGTTTAAGAGAAACACTAACCATCAAATACTTGAGAGAAATGAGTGAAATCGTGAGGAAGATTCATTTACATCTATACTTATCTTTGAGTGATGGTGTCATGTGTTGAATTTGCTTATGAACATTAATGAAAAGTAGTCATGATATGTGTATTAACTTGATATTTGAGTTGGCTTAAATTTGAGGGATTGTATGCTTTGATCTTTGTGAAAATGAAGTGATAGAATTGATTGGTTGTATTTATTTTGCTTAAGGAAAAGCAAAGATTTAAGTGTGAGGAAGTTGATAGTTGTGCATTAGTCTATGTTTTTATAAGTATTTGGCATGTGTTGCTTGCATAATAGTTGATTGTTGTTGTAATTTAGGATTCATTTTGTATGTTTTTGTTTAGTTTGATCTTCATTGTTGTCCTTTTGTGTTTGATGTTAATTTAGGGTAAGAATTGATAAATTTTATATAGAAATGAAGATTGAGCAACTTGGAGATTGAGCTAGAGACCAAAGAGGAGAAGATAAGAGGGAACTTTATGCTGCAAAATCCCACAATCATGGGAATCATGCCAATTCCCACGATCGAATCCCACGATCGTGGGAAGTTTAACTCTAGACATTTTGCAGGGCTCAATTAAATTTTAGATTTTTAGGATTATAAAACATATTAAGCGTCTATAAATGAGAGAGGACAAAAACCCTCTGTAGAAAAGAGCCTCCTTGATTGAAGAATACAAGTTTTGAGTCTTGAGGAAGGTGAAGATTTAAGGATTATCAACAACAATTGGAATAAAACACATCCATACAAAATTTCCAGATTTTGGCAAAGAAGAGAAGGAGTTTTCTTTATTCAATTTTTTGTCAATTTTATCTCTTCTAATCTTTTTAGAATGGAATATTTGAGTGTTGATGATGTTATGGAGACTATGAGTGGTTGATTTTTTCTGGAGATTGCTTTTAAACTATTTTGTTAAACTCCTATTTTATTGAATTGAATGAAAGTTGTCTTTGATGATTGTTAATTATATTTATATCTTGCAATAAATCGAGAGAGTGAGTAAGATTACTTATGTAGGATTGTACAACGAGAGTTGGCAACCTATAGAATTATAATCATCACGGTAATTGATTAGTTAGAAGAGATATCTCGGTAATTCAATTAATCACCCATAGGATAGCTTAATATCTAGTTAAATTAGTAGAGTAATTAGGTAGGTTGAGAGATCATTCAATTGACTTCATTTAATTTGATTAGGGATAATTAATTACACTTTAAGAGGATATTTAATACAATTGGACATCTTAGGTGAGACAAAATTCGTTTAATAAAATAGGAAGGAAACAAAATAGGAAGAAAGTGATCTCTAGTCATTAAATTCTTAAATTCTGATTTTTTGCATTTTGGTATTGTCTATTGTTCATTGTTAGTTTTTCAATTTTAATTTAATTTTCTATATTATTTCCATTAAACAATTCCATTTCTTAAACAAAGTTTATCTGAATTAAGTGGTGTTTGGGCATCAATCCTTGTGGGATTGATATCTACTTTCTAACCACAAGTTATGACTCGTATACTTGCAGTTTTTGAGCATAAAACGAGTATATTGTTTTGTAAAATTGCACTAAACAGAGAGTATTTGGGCCATCCGTCTAGAGTGATCATGAGACTAGGGCATTTTGAGGTTTTTAATTCTTTAGCAGGTTCTGTCTTCGATTTTCTCGGACAACAGGTTCAAGATTTAGTTCACCTAGTTGTTCACCTATTTTTGTCCCTAAATTGTTACAATTAGTTTCTCAAGTTTTGGACTAAGTGGGGTATTGTTGGTGTTATTGGTCCATAACTTGGACCCTACGGTTGTCAACCTCATTATTATCCTTTAACAGTTATAATGTTTAGCCATTATTATGCTCCAACGTTCATTTCTCCTATTGCCAACGTATACATTGTTTCTGTTATATATAAGAGTCATGCATCTGCTCAATAATGAGACAGTTGAACACTACTCATTTTCTTTGTTTTTCTTGTCTCATATATCTTTATTTGCTCCATCCAACTCAAGCATTTTTCTCTACATTCAAACACCTTACACATGTATTTTGTCTTACGCATAAATTCTGCATTTATCTGCCTTTCTTTAATTTCAAAGACAGTTCCTACTCCACCCTTTGGAGTGCACCGAAACTGGTGGAAAAGGCATTAACCTTGGGATCGAACCCATTGTCCTGCTACACTATAAAGGGAGAATTTTTGATTTAGAGTGTTGAATGGGATCTTTTGTAAGGCAAATGGAAATAATGTTGGAATTTGTAATGAATATTTTTGTAAGATCCATGTCGTAGTCACTAATTCATTGTCTAAGCTAAATAATTTATGCACAATAATTACGTATTGCCACATATTTAGCTTTTGCAGTTGATAAAGTACAAAATTTTATTTCTTACTAAACCATAAAATTAATGTATTAAATTAAGCAGTTGATGTACTTTTTCTATCCGAAAGACTACTAGTATAATCTTTATCCAAATAGCTAATCGTATTAAAGAATATATGCTTAGGATACTAAAGTCCTAATGATACAGTATCACAAATACCTAATTATTTGGTTAATGGCTAAAAAGATAAGATTTCTAGTGATTTGATTGAAATATAACACACAAGCATGCACTAAATATAATATCAAGCCTATATACGGTAAGGTAAAGTAAACTACAAATCATACCTTAATAGAAATTTATATCAATCGAACTTCCCTTTTCATCATTTTTTAAGTTAACTATGATAATTATAGGTATCATCGATTTCTTGGTTTGATCCATCCCAAACCGTTTTGGTAGTTCTTATACTTAGCTTGATTAATGAAATGCCTTCCTTCATTTCCTTGATTTGAAGTCCAAAAAAGAAGTTGAGCTCTTCCACTATTCTCATCTAAAATTCCATAATCATACACTTAGAAAATTCCTTTCATAAGCTTTTATTAGTTGTACAAAAAAAATCATTAATATAAATTTGAATAATTAGAACGCCATGCTTATGCTTTTTAATAAAAATAGTTATGTTAAACTTGCCTTTGGTAAAACCATTTTTTTTAAAAGAAACACATTTACCTATTATGACAAGCTCTGGGAGCTTGCTTTAAATTATATAAAGGTTTATAGAGCTATAAATAAGGTTAGTTGTACTATGAATTTTAAAATTGAGATGTTAACCATCATAAATTACTTCTTGAATAAAACCATTTGAAAAAGAACTTTCAACATCCATTCAAAACAATTTGAAATCTATGTATGATGCAAATTCAAGTAGCAATCTAATAGCTTTTAATCTAGTTACCGATGCAAAAGTTTTCTCAAAATTTATATTCTCATCTTGATTGTACCCTTTAGCCACTAATCTAACTTTATTTCTCACATTGGTACTTGATTCATGGAGTTCATTTGTAAAGACTCACTTGGTACCTATGATTTGCTGGTCTCTAGGTTAAGGTAAGAAAGTTCACTCCTAACTTCTCTCAAATTAATTCAACTCTCCATTTATATTAAGAATTCAACTTTCATCATTAAAGACTTCTTCTACTGTCTTAAACTCAATTTAAGAAATAAAAGCAAAATAAGATATGTATCTAAGATTTGATTTTGTAATTATCCCGTGTTAAACATCACTTACAATTTGTTTCGAAGGTGATTTTTCTTGAATTTCCAATCTCTTGAAAGCTAATCATCCTTCATATTTCCATCACTTGGTTTAATAATATATTCGATTGGTTTGTGTGTTTTATTAATCATTCTTACTCTCTTTAAGGGCTAATGTTTCCAAATCCTTAGATCAGGAGTGACAATAAGTCAGGCCAGACTTGAGCCCACCCAAGCTTGAGTCCAACCCAAAATTTTATGGTCAAACTTGAGCCTTACTTGAAGCTTGATTAAATATACTTTTTAGTTTTAAAAAAATTGAGATGACTTCATTTTTATTGCCCAGTTCAGCCTGGTCTAAAGCCTAAAATAAAAAAGGAAAAACCCAAGTCTAGTTTGAAGCCTAATTAACTCGGGTTGATCCTATTGACATTGGATCAGGTCAGGCCAGGCAAGCCTTTATCATTCCTACCTTGGATGGACCTATATTATCATCTTCAAGATTTTTAATGTAAGCAAAGTGGTCTAAAAAAAGGGGTTGCCCTAATGCGCAAGGCTCCTTGTTTTACGAGGGTCAGGGGAGGGTCATTAATTGTATGCAATCTTCCCTTTATATTTTACAAAGAGGTTATTTCCGTAACTCAAACTCGTGACTTTTTAGTTACAAAGGAGTAACCTTACCAGTTGCAACAAAAATTGCCCTCATATGTAGATTCTTTAAATAAAAACAAATAGCAAAAAGTTTAGATTCTTTAAAAACCATATATGTAGATTTTTTAATAAGAAGACTCTTCTTTTTAAACACTTCATATATTTTGTTAGTTAAGGAATAACCAAGAAAAATTCCTCTATTCAATTTGAATAAAACTTTCTAAAGTTATTATTCATTTTCATAATATATCACTTACATCCAAAAGTTTTAAAGTAACTAATCTTTGACTACTTCTCATAACAAAGCTCATATGGTGTTTTATTCAAAGTTGGTCTTATATAGACTCTATTAGAAATATGATATGGTTGCTACGATGTCCGCCTAAAAGTACCTTGAGATGTCATACTCATTTATCATTGTCCTAGTCATATCTATAATATTCTATTTTTTTCTCTCAATAATTCCATTTTATCGAGGGGTCCTAAGAGTAGAGAAATTGTGAAAGATGTTTTTATCTTTACAAAGGGCTTCAACTTTCATTCTTAAACTCCCTGATATGATCACTCCTAATTGATGTAATGGAGAGTTCCTTTTCATTTTGAACTCTTTTGACAAACTTAACAACTGCTCTGAAGTATTCATCTTTGCTATATAAGAATAGAACCCATATGAACTTACTAAAATCATTTATTTTGACAAAACTTAAAATTTACCACCTAGACTAGCAACTTTCGTAAAGTAAAAAAAATCATATGAAGTAATTGCAAAACTCTAATGGAAGTTACGATTCTTTTCTCTTAAATGGGCTTTTAGATTGTTTTCATATTTAGCAAGCTCTATACACCTTATCTTTTTTAAACTTGACACTTGGAAGTTCAATGACAAATTTGGATTTGAGATTGGAGATGAGATCCATGCTTGGACGTTCAAGCCTTCTATACCAAATTTATACAACTTCATTTTTACAAATTAAGCATTTCATATTTTAGTTAAAGAAATCATTAAGATCAATTATATAAATATCCACTTCTCTTACCCCCAAAAATACAATAGTATTATCAACTGCTCTAG
>JANQAP020078275.1:0-23448 GCA_026874005.2 Erythroxylum coriaceum | reverse complement strand
CAAAAATTTTCTAATTCATGAATTCTAACTTATTTTCATGCTTGATAATTTAATAAAATAAATCCTAAGAAAAATCGAGACCCAACATTATTTATGCAGTAATTGGACATAACAGAAACAAACACAGGGAGTGAAAGAATAGAGTATTTTGGTGATGTGAGTGAGAGAAGAAAGAACAAGAAATGAGCTGAACCAAGTTTGCTCCTGTTGAATATTACACCTAAGGTGTTAGGTGTCTTCTAATGGAATGGCCACATGTCTTATGGTATGTTCAACACTTATCAAGCATAGATGCTGCCAAATGTCTCCAACTAACTAGGTCACTTGTCATGTATTACAGCTACCACTTGTCCATTAATCACCTATGCCATTTGCCATCAACTTACTAGCCTATTTATCACACAATGAATCAATGCCAAATGTCACTCAATTATAGGCTAAATCATCCAAATTTTCATGTATCAATTTATCTTATCACTTGGCATTTTTTTCTAGTCCATAATACACCAAATTTTTAGAAATTTTCGAAATGTCACCAAAAATGTGAAGTTAATTCTTATACTTACCAATTTAATTTCCAAACAAATAATTCACAATTCACATTTTAATCGCATTAAAATCACTTATACCTAGAAAACGTCAATGAAATGTATGTACAATTATTTTAATGATTGTCAACATATATAAGTATGTCATATGATGTATGAAATGTATTTCTAAATTCTCAATAAACTCTCATATATAGAATTCTAGGGTTCTAACCCTAATCATGGGATAATGGGATGCTACAATTCTCCCCTCCTTAAGAAATTTCATCCTCGAAATTCTTACCTGATTGATGAAATAAGTGGGGATATTGCTTTCTCATGTGCTCCTCTGTTTCCCAAGTTGCTTCCTTACTCAAGTGATTTTTCCACAAGACTTTCACCAATGGAATTACCCGATTCCTCAATTGTTTTGTCTGATATCCCACTATCTTGATCAGCTCCTCTACATAACTCAAATTACTAGTAACTTCAATCTCTTGAGTTGGTAATACATGCATTGGGTCAGATCTATACCTCCTAAGCATGCTGATATGATATACATTGTGTATTTGGGACATTTCACTTAGTAAGGCTAATCTGTATGCCAATGGTCCTCTCCTTTCAAGGATCTTATAAGGACTAATGTACCTAGGGCTCAATTTGCCCTTCTTGCCAAATCTCAACACTCCTCGCCAAGGTAAGACTCTCATAAATACTTTGTCTCCTACAATGTATTCTATATCCTTTTTGTGTTGATCTACATAACTCTTATTTTTATCTTGTGTTGTTTTTATTTGAATTTGGATCAGTTTCACCTTATCCACAGTATCTTGTATCAATTTAGGGCCTTCTATTATTCTCAAACCTTCCTCATCCCAATATAGAGGCGATTGACATTTTCTACCATACAATGCCTCATAAGGTGCCATTCCAATACTACTGTGGTAGTGGTTGTTGTAAGCAAATTCAATCAAGGCCATGTACTAATCCCAAGCTCCTTAAAACTCCAATACACATGCTCTAAGCATATCCTCTACAGTCTTGATTGTTCTCTCACTCTACCCATCTGTTTGGGGATAAAATGCAGCTCTGAAATATAACTTCATACCCATAGCTGACTGTAGACTCTTCCAAAACCTCGAAGTAAATCTGGGATCCCTGTCCGATATTATGGACACTGGAATCCCATGTAGTCTCGCTACCTCATTCACATATCTCCGTGCCAACTAGTCTAATGAGCTATTCTCTCTCTTTGGTAAGAAATGGACTGACTTAGTCAATTAGTCCACTACAACCTATATGGCATCATTTTGCCTCGAAGTCTTAGGCAATCCCATAATGAAATCCATTGTGATTCGTTCCCATTTCCACTCCAGAATAGGTAACGAATGAAGCTTCCCAACTGGAGCCTGATGTTTAGCCTTAATCTGCTGGCAAGTTAAACACTTAGCTACATAGAACATTTAGTTACATAGTCAACTACTTGCTTCTTCATCCTTGGCCACCAAAAATGCTGCTTAAGCGTATTATATATTTTAGTAGTACTAGGATGTATAGCATATGCTGCTACATGCGCCTCCTTCAGGATTTCCTTTCTCAATTCATCTACATTAGGTACACACAACTTCTGTTTTAACCACAATGTTTCATCTCTCAATTCAAATTCAGAATCTAGATTTATCTTAATTTTCTCAATCAATTTCACCATTTCAGGATCTTTACTTTGAACTCTTCTAATTTTATTATACAACAACAGTCTCAACTTTAGTGTGGCTATCAATGTTTCATTCTGCTCTAAATTCAACTCCACATTCAAAGCTCTCAATTGAATCAAGCTTGGTAACCTCGATAACTGAATCTGAGCTACACTGCTATTTGACTTCCTACTCAATGCATCTTCCACTATATTAGCTTTCCCTGGATGATATCAATTGTACCATCATAATCCTTTAACAACTCAATCCATCTTCTCTGTCTTATGTTTAACTCCTTCTAACTTAATAGATACCTCAAGCTCTTATGATCAGTATATATCTAGAATGTCTCTCCATATAAATAATGTCTCCATATCTTTAGAGCAAAGACTACTGCTGTAAGCTCTAAATCATGTACCAGATAGTTCATCTCGTGAGACCTTAATTGTCTCGATGCATAGGCTATCACCTTGCCATACTGCATCAACACACATCCCAATCCTAGATGCCAAACATCATTGTATACTATATAACCACCAGTTCTGGATGGAATAGTCAACACGGGCGCTGTAGTCAACCGATGTTTCAGTTCCTCAAAACTTCTCTGACACTCATCATTCAATCTGAAGACCACGATCTTCCTCAGAAGTTTAGTCAGAGGGGTTGAGATCAAAGAAAACCCCTCGACAAACCTCTAGTAATATCTGGCCAATCCTAAGAAACTCTGAATTTCAAACACATTCTTCGGAGCCTCCCATTTCATTACTGCCTCTATCTTTATTGGATCCACTTGAATACCTTGCCCATTTACTATATGACCCAAAAACACTACTTAATCTAACCAAAACTTATATTTACTGAATTTAGCATATAGTTGTTTCTCCCTCATAATCTGTAATATCACTTTCAAGTGCTCAGCATGCTCTTCTCTGCTCTTTGAATACACCAATATGTCATCGATAAACACTATCATGAAGTGATCCAGGTAGGGCTGAAACACCTTATTCACTAATGCCATAAATGCAGCTGGGGCATTAATTAACCCAAACGGCATTACTAAAAACTCATAATGTCTATACTTGCTCCTGAAAGCACTCTTCGGTACATCAGCCTCTGCTATTTTTAGCTGATAATACCTAGACCTTAAATCCAGCTTAGTGAACACCTGAGCTCCCTGTAACTGATCAAACTAATCATCAATTCTAGGCCACGGGTACTTGTTCTTCACTATGACCCGATTCAGTTGCCTATAATCAATGCACAGTCTCAACATCTCATTTTTCTTCTTCATAAATAAGATTGGAGCTCCCTAGGGTAAAACAATGGGTCTAATAAATCCCTTTTCTAACAACTCCTATAACCGAGTCTTCAACTCCTTCAAATCCACAGATGCCATTCTATATAGGAGAATAGAGATAGGAGCGGCACCTGGAACTAGATCAATTGTGAACTTTATTTCCCGATCTGGAGGTAAACCAGGTAACTCTACAGGAAACACATCTAGGAATTCCCTAAGCACAAGAATGTCCTACATATCTCATTTAGTTTGGTTATCAATGACGTGGGCCAAATAAGCCTTACATCCACCTTGCACCAACTTCAAAGTACTCACAAAGGAAATAAGTCTGGCTGGCACTGCTTGGCTAACACCTCTAAACACTACTTTCGGCTGATTAGGAGATTCAAATATTACCTCCTTAGTATAATAATTCATGATAGCCCTATGAGCAGTGAGCCAATCCATGCCTAGGATAACATCTATTTCCTTTAGCAGTAATACAATCAAGTCTGCTTTTAACTCTACCTGATCAATTCGAATCAAACACCTCTTACAGACTTCCCCTATCACAGTGGTACTACCTATCGGTGTACTTTCCTCTAATCCACATCTCAGTAACTCTCTATCGTAATATAACCTAGATGCCATATGCGGTGAAATAAAAGAATGCATAGATCCAGGATCTAGTAATGCATAAGCCTCAAATGTAAATATTAGTAGCACACCTGCAACGGCATCTAGAGAGTCTTGAGCCTCCTGTCTCGTCATGACATAGACTTGAGCCTGAGACTGCGATCCGCATCCTAGTCCTAACAATAGGACTTCCAGAACTCATTCTGCCTCTGCCACGGCCACTCTGTCTAGACCCATTGACTCGGCTATGCTAAACTGTAGTTTCTGTCGTCACACTTCCTACCAGACTGTGTTCTAAACACAACAGAACAGTCCCTAACCTGATGTTCAAGTGAGCTGTACTGAAGACAGGCTCCTGTCAACCTCCAACATTCACTACTATGCTTCTTCCAGCAATGCTCACAAGGCAGTAACTGACCGGATACTACATCTTTGCTATTACCAGACTGAACAAAACTATCCCTCTGTCTGAACCCTGATTGTCTTGATCCAATCGGTAGTTCAAAATCTTGGTTCTAGCACTTACTAAACCTTCTATCAGAACCACCCTAAGATTCACTGGACCTCTTCTGTCTAGACTCTGATCTATACTCAGACTGACTGTCCTTCAATAACTGTTCAATGCAAATCGAGTTAACTCATAGTTCTGTAAAACTACCCAGGTTAGAAATAGTTAACCTTGTCTGAATTTCCATATTTAGACTGTCTTCAAATCTCCTGCACTTGTCTTCCTTAGTAGGAATCAAGGCAGTAGCATATCCCATCAGCTTATTGAACTTAACCTTATACTTTGCCATAGACAAACTGTCTTGCTTCAGATCCAGAAATTCCTTCATCTTTCTATTTGTGTAGATTTTGGGCATGTAATTTTCTTTGAAGACCCTCAAGAAGTCTTCCCATTTTAGACTACAAGGCCTGATGGTATTGCTTGGGATAGTTTTCCACTATTGGTAAGCTGGGCCTTGCAGTAAAAACACAACATAGTCGAACCTCTCATCCAACTCACAATCCATCTAGTCAAAGACTCTCTTTGTTCTTTCTAGCCATCCCTTGACTTTTACTAGGTCTGCACTTTCGTAGAAGTCCGCATCCCCTTGCTTTTGCAATTTATCGTATCTTCTTTCCCTTCTCTCAGGAATTCTCAAAGGCATGCCCTCAGGTCGAAACACAGATAACTCTCTACTGGCTCTTTTTGATCCTAGGTCAGCTGATTGTTCCACTTGATCACCTATAGCTAATGACCTATAAAAGATAATAACTTCAATTACCATCTAAAATTCTCACAATATTTCATGCTTAACATTCCTATATATCCCTATGGACGCCAACCATGCTCTAATACCACTAACTGTAGCACCTCAATTCCATCTGATTTGTACACGTATACCCTTCAGACGAACGTCCACATACCCGATAGAAATGGCATGCTAACTATCTCACTTTCAATATATCGCATGGCATCATAATTAAAATAATAATTAACACAATGCCTAAATCCAAATCTCCGCATATCATTTCACAAACCATAATTTACAATGTAGCATGATATTCATCATTCATTTTATATAATATCAGTCCATTAGAGTCACAGCTCTGTCTACAAAATATGTTACATATATGAGGATTAAATAAAAATTAAAACTAATCCTTCAGTACTAGCTGACCGACCTTTGAGCCATGTTCTCTGTCCAAAAGTTGTACAAAATTTCTTCTAAACAGTCTTAAAAGCTAAGTCATCTCTCTCTCAAACCTGAAAATGTCAACATTGCAATTTGGTTAAGTTTTGTGAAGTCAATTGAGTAACCATCCTCGATGGCTCACTCTTATCATACCACACACAATTTATGTCATCATATAATTAACATCATCTTAATTATCATCATGTGATATCACAAATCACTTTACTCACAAATATCACATTCCAAAAACTATATAATAAATCATTTCATCGTGATTATGCCAAACATGTTCATTAATAAGTATTCACACATTTCATACAAAAAAAAGCCTCAAAACATTGCAATCAATCAAAATATTCATATTACATGTGTATGTAATGTTTATGTGACTTGAATTTATTTATTACATTGTTGTGATTAAGTGTCTTTTTCACTATCCCGTATCTGTTGTGGATATCGAGCTCTATCATAATGTCCCGTATCCGTTGTGGATACCGGGCTCTATTATACAAATTGAGCCATAGGTTCTTACCATGAATGTATGAGCTTTAAGCTCTTTTTCACTAACGACTCTGGTCACAACTACCTTTATATTTCATGCATTCATGGAATAAATGCATATCACATTTTCAAACATCATATTCAATCCATTGTATTTACATTTACTTTCTCATTCACAATGGTCATCAGACTTGGTCCGGCATTTAACATATAAGTTGAGAACACATAGTCAATCACATTCACTTTCAAGGAACATTTCTAATGTGTTATTTATGCATTGAATGCCTCAGACATTTTATGTCCGAAATTCAGTACAAAACATCACATATCAATTCACATTCATATTCAAGAAACACTTCCAATGTGTTATTCATGCATCAAACAACTCGATCATTTTATTTCCAGAATTCAGTACACAACATCACATCTCAATTCAATTCAAAATTAAACAAACAATCAAGGTGAGCCATCTTAGGTTACTCACAAATGCTCCTTTTTGCTTATTGCCTTGAAGTCCCGACAATGTCTGGAAGCGGTTGCTCAATGTGCCCCTCTATATGCAATCACATACATTTATGTGTCACTCATGTGCATTTTCATATGAATAATCAGTCATAAGTATATTTATGTATGTGTCATATATTATGCATGTTCAATGACAAATTCTCAGGTATGTTTCGTTATTACACTTTATAATCACTTTACATCAACTTCCAATCATTCTTTAATCCATAATACACTTTATTCACGTAATCCTTTCATTCAACATCAACTAAACTCAATTAAGCTAGCTTAAACCTTAATACCTCATATGGAAATACCCTAGCATTGGTTTGTTTAACTATTACATAATCAAAATATTTCCATGAAAAACAAATGCTGCCCACAATCCTTTTCCTGCATTTTTCTTCGAATTTTCTTAGTCAAATTTTGGGTCAGATTTGTATGGCTATTTTGGCACATAAACTGATGTTTTTAAACAATACATTCTTCTCATAAAATATTCCTTTATGTCTTAAGTCTCAAACACAACAAAAACCATTCAATTTGGTTCAGTATTCCATGTGTTATGCCAAAATACTACAGACTGTGCACATTCGAAATTTTGGCTAGTGCATGATTGAAGGATTAGTGCACTCAAACTTGTAAGACTCATATCTCTCAATTCGGATATCTAAAAATTACAAACTTTATACCAATAGAAAGATAACGGAATAAGATACA
Organism: Erythroxylum coriaceum; assembly: GCA_026874005.2. Classification (NCBI taxonomy): domain Eukaryota; kingdom Viridiplantae; phylum Streptophyta; class Magnoliopsida; order Malpighiales; family Erythroxylaceae; genus Erythroxylum; species Erythroxylum coriaceum. Next base: position 15,911 of record JANQAP020078275.1, on the reverse strand, counting down.
TCTTTTATGAAGACAACTTTGTCTGATTCGGTCTATATCAATTAATTTTATTTGATAAAAGTAGGATACAATTTCTATCAAGGGTAGTGCTGCAGCCTATTCCAGAACTCAACTTCAAGCTAAATCTCAAAACCTTTAGTGACAGAATTCAAATTTAACTTCTTCATGAAAATTGTAGCCATATATTTTTAGTTTAATCTAGATCAAAATCCATCTAATTTGGATATTCATAGATCAAGATATGACCAAAATTCATATGCATGTTTAGTAAAAACTCTCAATCATTAACATCATAAGTAATTCATCCTAATTCATCATCATCAATTCTCTATCATGACATGCCATGAACACTAATCATTTACTTACATATTTAACTCTAATTCTAGCTTAAAAGATCAAACTCATTTAACTCTCCAAGCAAGCAGAATTCATCACACATTTAAGGTGAAACTTAGATGGATTCCAACTAGATCAAGAAGGCAACTATTTTCCTGATTCTTTACTTAACTTTGTGAGGGGCAAACATGGGTTATTTATGCAGCAATTGGACATAACAGAAGCAAACACAGGGGTGAAAGAAGAGAGTATTTCAGTGAAGTGAGTGAGAGAAGAAAGAACAAGAAATGAGCTTAACCAAGTTTGCTCCTGTTGAATGTTACACCTAAGGTGTTAGGTGTCATCTAATGGAATGGCCACATGTCTTATGGCATGTTCAGCACTTATCAAGCATAGGTGTTGCCAAATGTCTCCAACTAACTAGGTCACTTGTTATGTATTACAGCAACCACTTGTCCATTAATCACCTTTGCCATTCGTCATCAACTTACCAGCCCATTTATCACACAATGAATCAATGCCAAATGTCATTTAATTATAGGCTAAATCATCCAAATTTTCATGTATCAATTTATCTTATCCCTTGGCATTTTTTTCTAGTCCATAATACACCAAATTTTCAAAAATTTCTAAAATTTCACCAAAAATGTGAAGTTAATTCTAATACTCACCAATTCAATTTCCAAAACAAATAATTCACAATTCACATTTTAATCGCAATAAAATCACTTATACCTGAAAAATGTCAATGAAATGCATGTACAATTATTTTATTGATTGTCAACATGCATGAGTATGTCATATGATGCATGAAATGTATTTTTAAATTCTCAATAAACTCTCATAGATAAAATCCTAGGGTTCTAACCCTAATCATGGGATAATGGGATGCTACAACGATAACCCCAAAAAATCTAGAATCCATGTGTATGTATAAAATAGAATGTAAGAACATGAAATTACAGTATATGTACCTTGCAAATGCTCCTCCTTTCTTGAATCTTCTACTTGTTAGGGTTGTAGCAAACTCAAAACACCTTCAACATCTAACGAAGAACACACAAAGATAAAAAAAATTAGTGTGTAAGGTTGGTTAGACCACCAAACAAGATGAATTCGAGTAGATGCTTAATTGATTATTAGATCATGAACAAGTTACATGCAATTAAACTCATGCAATAATTGCATAAAATTACATGAACAATCCTCAATATCACTCCTCTTCTTAACCTCTATAACTCTTTTGGACCTTTGCCTCTCAATTATGTATGTTTTTGGCTTAATTTCGTGTGTACACAAGTGAAGAACTCACTTATGTACCACCTATCATAAAGTGGTTATGATGACAGCCATGCACACTTTGTATTTCATTTGATCTTTTATATGTGCGACCCTGAGGTTCTCAGTTATTTTGGGCACTTGAAATAGCTTTTAATCCGAGCATATCATGAATGGTTTCATGCCACTTCAATTAACTCTTAATCCAATAAAATCATGAAGGGTTTTATAATGCCAATCTACCAGAATGTAAGTGAATTAACACACGAACTCTTTGATAGTAATTATCTGACTTATGAACTTTTCCATAGACAATTGATAGTTATGATTTGCATGATATTTTAGGGTTCAATTTGTTAAGTATTTAATGTTAATTTGAGTATATAGTGTGAATTTATGTGTTAATTGTGTTAGTTTAGGTGTTTAATTGTTTTTTATGGGTTAGTATGAATCTTTGAGCTTAAATGTTATATTTTTTAGGTACCTTGATGTGTTTGTTAGTGTTTCAGGTAAACGGTGAAGAACGGAGAAGTTTTGAAGAGTTTCAAGCCAAAAATACGGCCCATAATTATGGCACAATAGGCCACAATCGTGACAGAAAGAGGTGAGCTGAAAGAACCCAGGCCACGATCATGACAGAGAGCTCTGTGCCAAGCCACAATCATGCACTTTGGGCCATGATCGTGACAGAGAGGGTTTGGCATTGATCACAATCGTGGCCGGCATTGTTCATTTTGGACCATTTCAACACCAAATCAGCCCTAGGGCTTCCAAAGTATAAATACAACATTAAAGAATAGATGAAGTAGCCTGGAAAAGAGCTTTTTGCATCAGCCAAAATTTGAAACCCTAGAGAGTTTATCGAGAGATTGAGGAAGGAGACAAAGGAAGAGAGACACAGAGAAGAAGCTTGACACGAAGTACTTCCCAGAACTGGAGGTTTCCCACCATCGCTGCCTCTGCTATTCTGTTCCCGATGTATTTTCCAATTATTTCAATTTTATTTATGTATAAAGTTGACATAGTTGTTGAGAATAGGTTGTGTTGAATGTTGAGTTTTTGTTTATACTCACCTTTAGGATTTTTCTCTTTGATATTAATGAAATTTGATTTATTGTGTTTTTATTGAATTATTTGTGATTCAATTTTTGTTCTTAATAATTCGGTAACAAACTGAGAGGGTGAACCAAGTGAATATCATCAAATTGGGCTAACGAGAGTTCGGTAATTGATAGACAAAGAATTGAATCAAACAGTTAATTTTGTATAGCGAGAGATCGTGCATAGGTTTTAGGTAGGTTTTTAGACAATTTTAGAACTAATTTAGGTTTTAGGTCAATTGTGAATCGAGAGATCACAATTCCATGATTTGAATTAGGAATTATAAATTAGGGTTAAAGATTATAACTCGAGAGAGAGTAATCCACCCTAGGACCATCTAGACCCAGTAATTCGATAATTGCATAATTAATTAGAGTTTCATTAAGGTCGAATAAAACCCCCTTTCTCTCAATTGGTAGTTACTTGGTTGATTTTCGACTTGGATGTGCAACTGCTATCCTGTTTATATTTTTAAATTTTAATTCTCATAATTAAATGTTTGATTGATTAATTTTCTGCATTAGTTGTTTATTTTGAATTGTTAGGATTTAGTTCAGCCTTAGATTTTAGGATTAGATTAACCCTTCTCGTGGGATCGATATTTTAGGTACTACACGAACAACCCATGTACTTGTAGTATTATCGAGGTTAAAAATATTAAAACTTTTTCATAACGTAAAACCCTGATCAAGTTTTTGGTGCCATTGTTAGGGAGGCGATTGGTTTAGTTCTTTAGTCTAAGGCTTTTTCACTATCTTTTGTTTTGAAAAATAAAAAATAAAAAATATATAGAGAGAAATTTAGCGTAAAGTAGAGGCACATCACCACATCTTAGAGTGAGAATGAGACATCTGAAGAGCTAGATACCAAAAAGAAATGGAAAGAACAATGATGGAGGATAGATATTGTAAGGAGCAAGGAACTTTTGCGAACCACAATGAGACACCGTATGGTTGGGGAGATAACGATCTTGATTGGAACATGTACACTCCGGAGTGACAGAACCACCCCGATTACTATTGGTCCAATAATGTAAGGACTCACTTAGGAAATCAAGGCTTATCAAAATTTCAGCAAGATGAGTCCAGTTTATGGAAATCCAAATTGGACAAGATCCTAGATAAGCCCACGGACATGGAAGAGGGTCAGAGGAGACTAGAAGAGCAAATTCAGCAAGTAATAGAAAATCATGCCTCGTCTATTCACAACCTAGAGATTCGAGTGAGACAACTTTCCTGTTAATTTTGTAAGAGAAGTGTGGAAGATTCTCTAAGAGATATGGAAATACATTAAAGAGAGCAATATGAGGCTATCACACCTAAGAATTAGGGAGAGCCAGAAGGATCAGTAGAAAATCAAACTGAACCCCATCTTATTGAAGAATAAGAGATGAAGAAAGAGGATAAAGAAAAGGATGAAAACCCCTCATATTATCTACCAGATCTTGGTATACCATGCATGAATATCGAAAAATCTTGGGTAGATGTCCATAGAAGGAATCTTATCCTTCGGATTAATGATGACCAAGTGACATTCAACAAGAATGATGTATCTAAGAATCCGAAGGATAGTAGCTCATTCAGGATAACTGATGTGTTCAGATCTTCAAAAGAGCATAAGGATAAAGAACAATGGATAATGGAATTCGATTTTAAAGAAGCTATGAAAGTCTCTATTTGTGAAGAAAAAGAAGAAAAAGAAAAGGGAGTGGCTAAAGAAGAATAAGAGCAGCTTACCCTCTTACCAGGCAAACTGTTGGATTCAATGGAAGATTTATGGAGTTTTGTTATTCCCTATTTTTGTTGACAGTTCACTAGAAAAAAAGACATTACTGAGCTTTATTGGTTTTCATAATTTTATCAATATTGTCCTTCTAATCATTTGGCAATTTGTAGCTTACTCACAGGCTACAAATTTGATGTTGAACAAAAATGGTGGAAACAAGCCGCTCATAATTGATCCTGGCTAAGTTGTAAAGGATAAAGGTCAAGCTAATGACCATAAATTAGCACATTTAGTAGTTAGATTTAAATTGTTGTGTAGTAAGGTTTGTCTTAAATTCTTAAATAATTATTGAATGATTTGGAACGGTTTGGATTACTAATTCTTTTGCTCTTTTGAATCACTTATAAGATAGGGAAACATTTTCGATGTTAAGCGGAATTGATCTCAACACTATCACCATCATCACCTCTATCACCATAACAGTTTCGTGTTCTAACCCTTTTCTTTTTATTTATGTTAATATTTTCTTCTTATGTTTTTCGTATATTATGTTTATTTCCCCCGGGTGTATTTATGTGCCCTTCTCACATTGAGGACAATGTGTTGTTTAAATGTGGGGCGGGTTATATGTTTTACCTTGAGTTTAAATTTTGCATATTGTATGATAGTTATTAGGTTGCATTGTTTGAATGTGTCAATGGCTTAGATAGATTGAAATTTATTTAATTTTGAACATAGTCTATTAGGTTGTGAATAATCATTAGCTCACAAAATTAGTGAGTTAGGGATCTTTTGGATAAATATAAAGCCTAATTAGGATATAGTGTAAATTTAACACCCTGTACGTTGTCACATTCATTCATAATTTGAGGCCTTTTAACTTAAATAGCTTAACTAGTATTTTTCATGGAAATGAGTAGCTTAAACAACAAGGTAGATAAAAAAAATATTTTTTGTTAAATAAAATACTATTTTGCTAGCCTTCAGGTTATGAATAGAGATAGTAGCCAGTTGAAAATATGATATAGCTGAGTAATCGGATCGACACGCATCACAAATGTATGTCTTCACATTAAAAAGCTATAATAACGTTTCAATCAAGCTGTTTAATAAAAGCATGACTTAGTTAAGTAATCGAATCAACATTCATTACCAATGTTTGCCTCCGCACAAAAAGACTAAGTCTAGTTTAAAAACAAAAAAAAGTGTTTTGTTAATAAAACCGACTGGACTTGTAATAAGCTTGACTTTTCCATGAAAATATACTTAGGAACAGTTATAGAGTCTGAAGGACCAAAGAATTATTAATGTGAGTGGATAATTGAGAAAGGTAAATAAATTAACATTTAGATCTCGATTAAATTATATATTTAGTTCAAAGCCCCTAGACCTAGATTTTGCATGTTAATCATTAGATATAACTTGTACGATTATGTTTAAGATTAAATTTATTTCATGAAGTCGAAGCCATTGTCTCATTATTACATTGTGTGTTGTGTGTTTGTTGTTTTGTTTACTTGAGGACAAGCAAAAGTTTAAGTATGGGGATGTTGATAGTTGTGATTTGCATGATGTTTTAGGGTTCAATTTGTTAAATATTTAATGTTAATTTGAGTGTGTAGTGCGTATTTATGTGTTAACTATGTTAGTTTAGGTGTTTAATTTTTTTTTATGGGTTAGTATGAATTTTTGAGCTTAAATGTTATATTTTTGAGGTACCTTGATGTGTTTGTTAGTGTTTCAGGGTAAATGGCAAAGAATGGAGAAGTTTCGAAGAGTTTTGGGCCAAAAACATGGCCTATGATCATGACACAATAGGCCACGATCATGACAAAAAGAGGCTAGTTGAAAGAACCCAGGCCACGATCGTGACATAGAGCTTTATGCCAGGTCACGATCGTGCACTTTAGGCCACAATCGTGAGAGAAAGGGTTTGGCATTGGTCACGATCATAACAGGCAGGGCCACGATCGGGGCCTACGTCAAGTTGACAAAAAAACTCAAGTTTCACAAGACTTTTTGGACTGTTTCAACCTCGAATCAACCCTAGGGCTTCCAAAGTATAAATACAACATTAAGGGACAGATGAAGCAGTCTGGAAAAGAGCCTTTTGCATCAGCCAAAATCCAAAACCACAAAAGAGTTTATTGAGAGATTGAGGAAGGAGACGAAGGATGAGAGACATGGAGAAGAAGCTTGACGCGAAGTACTTCCCGAAACAGGAGGTTTCTCGCCGTCGTTGCCTTCGCTATTCCATTCCTAACGTATTTTTCAATTATTTCAATTTTATTGATGTATAAAGTTGAGATAGTTGTTAAGAATAGGTTGTGTTGAATGTTGAGTTTTTGTCTATACTCACCTTTGGGATTTTTGTCTTTGAAATTAATAAAATTCAATTTATTGTGTTTTTATTGAATTATTTTTGATTCAATATCTGTTCTTAATAATTCAGTAACAAACTGAGAGGGTGAACCGAGTGAATATCATCAAATTGGGTTAACGAGATTAGGTAATTTGATAGATAAAGAATTAAATCAAATCATTAATTTTGTGTAGCGAGAGATTGTGCATAAGTTTTCGGTAGGTTTTTAGACAATTTCAGAACTAATTTAGGTTTTTGGTCAATTGTGAATCGAGAGATCACATATCCATAATTTGAATTAAGGATTATAAATTAGGGTTAAAGATTGTAACTCGAGAGAGAGTAATCCACCTTAGGACCGTCCAGACCCAGTAATTTGATAATTGTATAATTAATTAGAGTTTCATTAAGGTCAGATAAAACCCCCTTTCTCTCAATTGGTAGTTCCTAGGTTGATTTTCGATTGGGTTATACAACTGCTATCCTGTTTATATTTTTGAATTTTAATTCTCATAATTGATTGTTTGATCGAATAATTGTTTACATTAGTTGTTTATTTTGAATTGTTGCAATTTAGTTCAACCTTAGATTTTAGAATTAGATTAACCCTCCTCTTGTGATCGATACCTTGGGTACTACGTGAACGACCCATGCGCTTGCGGTATTATCGAGGTTAAAAATATTAAAACTTTTTTATAGCGTAAAACCCTGATCAATATTACCGTGTAATTTGTCAATTCACCATCCTATACCCTACTTAGTTCTGAGTATGGACTATGTGTCAACTCCCATTAGACTGACTATGTCGTATCTAGTCCTAGTGATGTTAGTTCTTATCCTAGGGATCTCATTACTCTATGTGTCATTGAAGACACTCTTCATGACATATAACTGCTCTGGCCAGAGATTAATGACCTCAACAAAAGGCCGTGGGTATCATCTCCTTCTATGAGAAGTGGTGAATCCTTTATTGGTTATCCAATTACCTTCGAATACCAATAGTTATACCCAATCACCACCCTATGAGCGACCTCATCTTAAGGCAATAAGGAATGGTGTCAAAGCATAGGATCACTATCCAAGATATCCTTGAGTACCTCAAGTCTAAGGATATTTGCACCATTGCTATGATGAGATTAATCACTGACATTTGATAGATCATCCATATGATAATCTCATAGTAGGGCATCTGATGTACTTACTACTCTTAGTAAGCATCCATATGTTAACTTTAAACATCTCATACTTATAATTTATGATATCCACTGCTTGATCAAATCAAGGAGTATAACATATGCTAGTCTATCTAGATTAACAATGTCCTGTCTCAATAATTATGACTAGGGATAATTTAAACACTAACATAATTACACATGATAAGAATCTTATTATCATAATCTCATCATGATTTCCTTCATGCTATGTTTTGTATTATGGACTTCATTAATTCGATTTAAGATCGACATCAATTTATAAATAAATGAACATCAAATTAATGAAAATTTCCTTTCACTTTATTAATCAAATTAAAGTTTGTACAAAAGTGCTAAAGGTGATTGCCTTTAGAGCACTACTCTAACAATCTCCCACTTACACTAAAGTCAATCGCCTATGTATCTAATACTATAGGCGAGTACTTAGAATCGAATCTTATTTGAGGAAGTGGCTTACTCAAAGGATCAACGATGTTCTGATCTATGTGCACTCTCTCTATCTTCACATCACCTCTATCAATGATCTCCCTAATTAGGTGATATCTCCTGAGTACGTGCTTAGACCTCTGATGAGACCTAGGTTTCTTGGCTTGAGTAATAGCCCTATTATTGTCACACTACAACAATATCAGGTGTATAATGCTTAGAACCATTCCAAGTTCCATAATGAATTTCTTAATCCAAACTTCTTTTGTTGCTTCCGCAACTATAATGTACTCTGGCTCGATCGTTGAATCTATAATTGTCTCTTGTTTGGAATCTTCCAAATGGTTGCTTCACCATTCAATGTGAAAACGTAACCTGACTAAGATTTGGAGTCATCTTGGTCAGATTGAAAACTAGAATTTGTATACGCAATCACTACAAGATCTCCATCTCCATATACCAAGAATACATCCTTAGTCCTTCTCAAGTATTTTAGAATATTCTTGACAGCCACCTAGTGACACTCACCAGTATCCGATTGATATCTGCTCATAACACTTAGAGCATATGATATATCGGGTGTTGTATATAACATAGCATATATGATTGATCCTATCTTCTAAGCATACAGGATCAAACTCATACGAGTCCTCTAATCTTGCATTTTGGGACATATAGATTTCGAGAGTTTTATCTCATGAGTCATGGGAAGAAACCCTCTCTTGTACTGCTCCATGCTAAACCTGTTTAAAACTTTATGTATGTATGTAAACTGTGGAAGACCTAGCAACCTCCTTGATCTATCTCTATAGATCTTTATTCCCAATATATAAGTTGCTTCTCCAAGGTTTTTCATGGAGAAATTTCGGGACAACCAAATTTTGACTAATTGGAAACTTAAGGCATCATTTCTTATTAGTAATATGTCATCCACATATAACACAAAGAATATGATAGCACTCCCACTAAAATTTTTGTGCACACAAGGTTCATCCGAATTTTACTAGAAACCAAACTCTTTGGTTGTCGTATCAAATCAGATATTCCAACTCCTAGATGCTTGCTTCAATCCATAAATGGATTTCTAAATCTTGCATACCTTTTCTTTATCTTTGGATATGAAGCCCTCAGGTTGTATCATACACACATCCTCAACTAGGTCTCCATTTAGGAAACCCATCTTCACATCCATTTGCCATATCTTATAATCATAATGAGCAGCAATGTCTAGGAGTATTCTAATGGATTTAAGCATGGCTACTGGGCTAAATGTCTTGTCATAGCCAACTCTTTGTCTTTGACGATAACCTTTAATGACTAGCCTCACTTTATAGGTAATTATATTATCATCCACGTCGATTTTCTTTTTGAAAATCCACTTGCGCCCTATAGGTCTTAGCCCTTCGAATGGGTTAATCAAAGTCTATACTTGGTTTTCAAACATGGAATCCGTTTCGGACTTCATGGCTTAAAACCATTTTTCATACTCTGAATTCTTCAGAGCCTCTTCATAGGTTATAGGCTCATCATCCTCTATAAGCAATACGTCATTATCTTTACTTACGAGAAATCCATATCTCTCTGGAACATTTTGTATCCTACTTGACCTATGAACATTTTGTGTGTCAGAAGGTTCAACTGTTGTCTCATCTCTATGAACAACAATCTTAGGTTCAGGCAGTTGATCTACATCTATTTGAGCATCATGAAATTCATCAAGTTTAACTTTACTCTCACTATCTTCTCTTGAAAGAAACTCTTTCTCTAAAAACATAATATGCTTTAAGACAAACAACTTTTGCTCTAAATCATTGTAGAACTGATATCTAATTATTTCCTTAAGATATCATACAAACAAACATTTATCAGAATTCACTTCAAGCTTGTCTGATTGAATCTACTTCATGTAAAATGGACAACCCTAAACTTTCATATGAGAAAGATAGGATTTTTTGTTAGTCCATATCTCATATAAATTAATATCAACTATTTTTTAAGGGACTCTGTTTATCAAATAAATAGCAGTCTCGTATGTATAACCCTAAAAAGATTTTGGTAAATCAATGAACTTACCATATCTGACAAGGTTCGGTTTCTCCTTTCAGCTATGCCATTATGTTATAGCGTGTAAGGTGGAGTCCACTAGGATACAATCCTATTATCCTTGAGATAACTTAGAAACTCCTTGTTCAAGTATTCACCACCTCGATCTGATCGAATTGTCTTGATATTTTTACTGAGCTGTTTCTCTACTTCATGTCTAAATTATTTGAACATTTCAAATGCTTTAGACTTGTATCCCATTAGATACACATACCCATATCGTGAATAATCATTGATAAAGGTAATGAAGTATATAAAACCACCTCTAGCATAAATGGACATCGGAACACATACATCAGAATATATTAAGTCTAATAACCCATTCATTTGTTCACCCTTTCCTTTAAAAATTAATTTAGTTATCTTAACTAACAAGCAAGATTCACATATGTCATATGATTCATAATCAAATGACCCTAAGCTACCACTCCTGTATAGCTTAGACATGCATCTCTCACTTATATGGCCAAGTCGACTATGCCATAAGTAAGATGATTTTAAGTTATCCTATTTTTGTCTTTTATTTTCATTGATATTTAAAATTAGATTGCACATATCTAATATGTAAATATCATTTCACAATGTAGTAGTAAAATACAACATTTCATTCAACTTAATTGAACAACCATTACTTGAAAAAAGTTAAATTAAGTCCCATTTTATTAAGACATGAAACAGATACAATGCTCTTTGTCACAACGGGTACATAATAGCAATTATAGAAAATTAACTCAAGCCCACTAGGAAGATCCAAAACATAGGTTCCTACAGCTAATGCAACAAATCTTGCTCCATTTCTCACAGGTAGGTCCATCTCTCCCTTCTTGAGCGGTCTACTATCCTTGAGGCCTTGCATATCAACACATATGTGTGAGCTATATCTAGTATCTAATACACAAATATTATTATCAAAAATAGTATTAACCTCAATGATAAATAACATACCTGAAGTAGATGGTGGAGCATCTAATGCCTTCTTCTGCTTTAGTGACCCCAAATAGGCTTTACAGTTCCTCTTCTAATGCCCTTCCTTGTTGTAATGAAAGCATATTCCCTTTCGTGTTCTCTCCTTCGCCTTCTTCTTGGCTACACCTCCCACTGGCTTCTTGGACTTTTTCTTCTTTTTTCGGTTCCTCTTGCGAGAACCAGAAGTAGAGTTCACCAGTATCATAGCCTTACTGTCCTTCCTAACAGTTTGCTCAGCTGTTTTGAGTAGATTAATCAGCTCAGGTATTGAGGTGGATATTTGGTTCATCCGATGGTTAAGCACAAATTGTGAATAACTATCAGTCAAAATTAAGTATATACTTAATTCATGATCCATTATGAAACCCAAATTGGATAACTTCTTATTGTATCCATTCATCTTTAATGCATACTGCACTGGAGACAATCCCTCAGCCATCTTAGAGCAGAAGAGCAACCTCGAGGTCTCGAACCTTTCAAACCAAGCTTGCTCATCAAACAGTTCCCTTAGATGGTAGACTATGGTATGAGTATCCATAGCCTCATGTTGCTTTTGCAATTCTGATGACATAGAGGCCAGCATAATACAACTAGCTAACTCACTATCATCCAGTAGCTTCTTGTAAGCTTTCTGATCCTCATCAAAGGCATCGACAGTAGGGAGATCAGGAAATGGCTCATCTAAGACATATCCTAGTTTCTCATATTTGATAACAATTCCTAAATTCTGTAGCTAATATAAGAAGTTTAGTCCCGTGCGTTTGTTGGAGTCTAGTAGAGAGCGTAAATTCATATTGGATGAAGACATCATCACGATTCAATAACCTAGAAAAATGAGAGAGCGTTAGAATGTACATAAATGTATATCGATAAGGACTTTATTCACATGCAATATGAGTCCTAATATTTTATCCGAATTCATAGCCCTCACTACGAATCCGAGAAAACTTATAGTTTTCCTATTGGGTTAATATCCAACATCACTACGAATAACCTTGGGTTTGTGATATGTGTTTAATTGTTAATACATTTAATCAATTATACTTAGCGATTAATGATATGAAAATGCTTAAGATACTCACTTCAATTCATATATGATTTTAGGTACAATTTGGAAGAAAAGAAATTAAAGTGAGTTGAAAGCTCTACATTTAGATCGTTTTTCGAAGATCAATTCACTTGTTGGAGCAAGAAGAAGAAAATTAAAAGACAAGAAAATTAAGATGATGAAATAAAATGACAACACAGATGGGAAGCTGAGAAAGACCAAAATGGCAGTACAGATTAAAACATGCCAGCAACACCAGATGGATATAAGCAATGTTTGTTTCATGCGAGAAGACTATAACACAACATCCAAGGAGCAGCACACGTCAAGTAAAATGACAATAGTAAATAAGAAAACGCAAGGTAGTAGGTTGGACGTAAGAGAAGAAATGCAGAATTTTTGCATGAAGTGAAAGAGTCGTGAGTAGTAGCTTGGACCAAGAACCACCATAGTTTATTCGTCAAATCAAGCTACAGTGAAAGAGGGTTGGTGGAAGAATGAACCAAAAGGAGTGGCGTAAGTAGAAAAGAAGAGAAGAGAGCTGCGGAGGAGTAAAACGTGAATAGTAAGGGTGGACCTTAATTTATTCCATCAATAGAACAGTGCGCAAAGAAGAGAGGGTGGCAATAGAGAAAACAGAAAAGAGGGTGGTAGAAACAAAAAGTAGCATGAAAGAAGCGAGTGAATAGGAGAGTGGACCAAAAACCACCATCTTTAATTGTCCCATCGGTGAATAGTATCTAGGAAGAGTTTGTGGCAATGAAGATAGCTAGTAGAGGTTTCAGTTGGGGGTATTTTTACGGGGCCGAAGCATTTTTCTTGGGATATACCCATAGAAGGTTAAGATCCCAATACCAGTTCGGAGATGATATCGACGCCGATGACCCAGGTTAAGCATTTTTTTTATTATTTTTTGTTTCATTCTCTCTTTAGGAATTGATTATGTTATCTTGTGTTTATTGATTGGGTATTTGAATGATGATAATTTTAATGCTCTATTGAATTGTTTTTCATGAAAATCCATTGCTAGAATCAAATGCAATATGTAATTGTTGTATTCCCGATTCATGTGTAGCAACTAGTGGTTCCGAATCATTAGAGAATAACATAGGATAAATAATCCGAGCTTGTGTGATTATTGCCTAGATGGTCTATTTTTTTCATTCGTAATGCGGTTGTTTGGATAAACTTAGATAGATTATTTTAGGTTTCTCGATAACTAGGGTTAATTAATGAGCGCTTCGTGATTAACTAGAATCTAAGGAAAAATTGGGATTAATATAGCTTGTTGTTAATCTGTGACCAATAATTGCTAAGAGAGATAAAAAAATAATAAATAAATGAATTATGCTTAATTAGGGTGTAGGCCGAGATTGAACCAAAGAACCGGATCCCTATCAAGTTCCCCAATTTTATCATTTTTCACATTTTTCTTTAATTTGTTTTCATTAGATTTATTTTATTTTATTTTCTTATTAAATCCAAAACCCCCCATTACCTAGACATCAATTAATTTGATTTCATAAGCTAACCAAACACTCCCTGTGAGATCGACCTAGACTCACAACTGCTATAGTAGTAGTCTAGTTATTTTATTTTGACTAGTGTTACAACGCATCGGTCAGTTTGCCCAACAAAACACCTTAGGTCAATCGATATGTTCATTCATACCAAATGCATTCAGTAGTGCAACTATTGACTTATGCCATCAACTGTTCATTTAGCACACTCATTGAGTTATCAACTCTTGATACATATAAATCCCACGTATAATACCCAACTTCGCCTCCATCCATGTTGACCTTAGGTTTGCCCAACAAATCAATGCTTCCAGTTAGGACCAACCCATTAATCTGAAAATATAATTTTCACGATTTGAACATATTCGTGTAAAGCGGGCTTGGGTTTGCCCAACAACACAACACTAAAGAACTCTAGTTCTTGCCATATCAATGGAAGGTGTAAGTCTTAATATTTTGGTTGAAGGATTTGTTCTTAAGTCTCATCAATACTTGGATGGACTTATATATATCTCACATATATATTCAGATAGTTACTATAACTATATGGCATGATTACGAATGCTTCAATTGAATTGAGCCTATATCCATAATCATCTTATCATGCCAATTTAACTAACCCGTAAAATGCATCTAATGTATGTAATACACAAAGGAGGTTTAATTTAGGTTGTGACTTGACTATGCATCAAAAGTTTGTGATTCGATTCAACTTTTGAACCGAATCGGGTGCTAGTGCTAGTCTCGGCTAATTCAAATTATGAATTTGATTCGATTAGTAACCCTAAAATTCAATTATTTTGATAGCCAAATTAACACATGCCTTTTCTAATCATACTAGAAATGTAATGCTCTACTTGGATTAATTCTAAATTAATCCCTAGGGTTTCCAAAATTCTCGAATATTAATTAGTCATATAAAAAATCCCTAGGTCATTTCAAATTTATCAAGAAAATTTCGTCTTAAGCTAAAAATATCTTGACGGACGAGACTATCAAGATAAATGAGTTAACCTACTAGACACTAAAGAGACTGATTCGATGTTCGAAAATTTTTTGGAATCCTAATTTCAAGCACATGCACTTAGCATGCTACTAGCACAAAATAATACATTTCTTATCTCATAAAAAAGATTTTAAGGTCTTATAACCGAAACATATACATATAAGTCATCAAACAAGTTAGCCCCATCAACTTTCCAAAAGCTTACCAGTGTTGGCTTTGACTTAATCTATTAATTGAATCAAGTTTAATTAATTCTGGAAAATTTCCAGAGCCTTATATACATTCTAAATGTGCCTAATAAAAAATTCCAGAATCTAATTCATATGAATTCTTTGTTGGATCGCCTATGGCCTAGGTATTCATAATACGCAGCGGAATGGACCATACTACACAACAAAAATATAACCGAAACTACACAACATGTACGGATTTACCTCTTTGATGCGGATTGATATTTATTTTTCAGATTTGTAGACACTGCAGTGCGCGAACGTCCTCTACCGGTATCCACACAAGGATGAACGATCAGGGCAGCGGCTAATGTGTGCTAGCATGTTCCAAAACACTTTTTGAACGTCGCACAATTTTTCTCTCAAAAAACGAACAGCTGGTGGCTAGGTTTTTCGTCTATTTTCTAATAAGACATAGGTTCTCTATTTATAGAGAAACCCTAATCCTTATTCCTATTAGGAATAACAATATCATAATCCTAAACCCATTAAGATTATGAAAGCCCAATAAGTTTTGGCCCATATTATATCTTATATAATAAAAGCCCGACAACTTAATTCAATCTAGCCCAATAAATATATCCACATATATTTAT
>JANQAP020078180.1:0-23451 GCA_026874005.2 Erythroxylum coriaceum | reverse complement strand
CAATATAATTAATTACGCTTATGTAGGAGATGTTTTTATTTGCATTCATGGAATTAATTACATAATAGGTTCAAATATATCCTACTAATTACATAATACGACAAGGCTATTTTTGACATTTTCTGTTCTTGTCTGTGGGACAAGAATTCTTGTACCACAGTTTTGGAAGGAACAAAAATTTATGTCCTTATCCTCTGAAGACGGAACAAAAATGGGTGAGGACAGCAAGCAAATAGGACGAAGGACAAAACTTTTGTGTCCTTATCCACTGTCCTCACCCATGAGGACAACAACCAAATATAGGGTTACTGTACCGGCTATATGTACATAGACAATTTTACCTATACCTGTCGGATTGTACCGATACCAAGAATATCCATAAATACCAGGAGGAGTTTTGTAAATATGAAAAATTGAAGGATTAAAATAAAAGGATATAATCTAAGGAGGAAGCATCTGCCTGCCACCTCACACACACAAACAAAGCCACACCCAAACTAAACCTCTTTTATCTCTCTGTGTCCCGACTCTCTCATCTCATGTCGTCGTCTGCATTTGCTTCACCATCCATCCTACTGCTTCTCTGTCATTGCTACGTCTCTACCGATGATGGGTATCTTCTCTGTCACTAGCACTGCTTTGTGGTGTCGTTGCTACATCTTCGTCCATCCTTACTTCTATCGCTGCTTCTTCATTCGTCACTGCTTCTTTTCCTTTCGCCTACTTCATCTTATTCAGCTCTCCTACTTTGTTTCTTATAAACCATCGCAAATTCAAGGTTGATGGTGATATTCAAAGATGCAGAAAAGCGTCTCTTTACAAATGCTTGTTAAAGGATGTGGCTTTCTAGTTTACGCATAAAGATTAGAGAACAAAGATGTTCGCGGAAATTGGGTGACCTGAAAAAATTTGTGGCTTGAATGCTTGACAGAATAAATTGTAATGGGTCATTGAGTATTTGAGTGGCTTGTGAAATTTGTGATATTTTATTAACTCCAAGTTTATAACCAAAATTAATTAATTATGTCTAATTGTAAAATGAGTTAATTAATTATTATTAATTAACTATATTCTTACTTTAACATGGAAGATTATTTGGTTATAGAATTTATAGATAAATCAATAATTAAATTTAAATTTTATGAATTTTAACTATTTTCTCAACAATCATATCTAAATTATATAAATTAATGTAGTTTTTATTTCATCATATTTAAAATTTCATTACTAATTTATTTAACTTGTTTCCTAAATCAATTAATATTACATTAAACTAAAAGGATTCATTTGTATTATAAAAGTTAAAGTATAAGGATTATTTATATATATGTGTGTATTATTCTTTATGATTTATAGAGAAAAACTAGAAAGAATGATAATGAAAATTAAAATTGTTATATTAATAAAAGCTAGAATGTTATGAATTTATAGTTGAATTATGTAATCATACATAATGAATTATACTTGTAATTTTATGATTGAATAATGTAATCGCACAAAATAGATTATAGTTGTGACTTTATGGTTGAATTATATAATCACACAAAAAATAGATTGTTGTTATGAGTTTATGGTTGAATCATGTAATCATACAAAATAACTTATAATTGTAAAAGTGCATCAATCATCTATATAAGTTAGTGAAGTTCACTTGCATTCTTATATCATATGATCTTTGAGAAGTTATGGTTGCTTTATTTCTTCTTATTATTTTACGCAACTATTAGTGGAAGGGGAATTAGTTAGTTCAAAGGGCATTATAAGGAATTCATAACGCACTTTATGAGTCTTAAAAGCTATCTTGTAGATATCTAAGGGACACATCTTGGAGAACTAGGTTGCTCTGTGCAATTCATCCAAAGTTCCTCAATAATTGATAAGGGAAATTTGTGTTTAGTGGTGTTTCTATTTAGCTCCCTATAGTTCATGCACAAGCACCAAGAGTTATCCTTCTTCTTGTCCAACACTATTTCATCTCGATAACTCCTTATTTTTAGAGGTCCTAAACTAACTCCTTTATAATATTCTTTTGTAAGCTCCCAAATCTGTAACACCTAACATTAACTAGTTCCATGCCATCCTTGAGATTAATTTTATGATCTTGTGTGGTAACCTTTTTGATTCTACAAATATGGGACTAAATTTAGCTATGAGAAAGTTTAAATCTTGTTGGTATTCTTCCTTAAAGGGTTTGTCCTTGACTATAAATTCCTGAAATTATTACTTTATTGTATATATATGTGCCTCAACATACAAATTAGTCGGCTACTGACTTGAGGCTTAGATAATTTCAAAAATTTCTTTGGTGTTATAGACTTAGGCTAGCTAATACGATCCCCCCTCAACAGAACTTGCCTTCCTTGCCACATAAATTCCATATTTTGCTTCTTAAAATTACATAAAACACTATCGGGTGTGAATAGCCACTAGATGCCCAATACTAGATCGCATCCTCCTAAAGGTTAGATCAATGTATCTAAAGAAGAAGTTGCTCCTTAGAGCTGCCATTCCAAATTTTTTGCATAATCCTTTATAAGTTAGTTATAAGCACCCTTCTACTATCACCATGAGATTTTGTTCCTCAGAGCACTCGGACTTTTTCTTGTGAATCAATGTGGAGTCTACAAAGTTATGTGTGCTTTTATTGTCAATAAGAACTTGTAGGTTTTCCTCAGTGTTCTCCCATCATCCTCATTTGTTTATAATTACTTAAGTCCCGGCATTGCTTATAAGCATAGAAATGGGGATTCCTCTGAAACCTCTTTTGGTTCATTTACAAATTGGAATTAGTTTCATCATCCTCTACAATAAACATATTCCATTGTTTCTTTTTCCAATAATGGCTAAGAGAGCATTTATCATTACTCCATAGTAGATCTCTTTAGCTCTTTTCTCTTTGAATTCTTTACTACAAAGTTATCTCTAATGTTTTTGTGGTAATTTTGGAGGAATGGTTTTCGTAAAGATTTTGGAGTAGGTAATAGCCCTTCCAAAGTGTGGTGTTTATGCATAGGATATGAAGATATTGAAGTAGCTGCATTTGGATTCTCTGAACATGGTTTGTGTGGTTTTCTTAGTTAAGAAACAATTTGAAGCTATGGTTTCTAGTTTCTTGACTATCGTGTATGCTTGTTGTAATCGACAACTCAATCTCAAGTTTCAATCCCTTTAGAAAAAAACCCGACTAAGTACGCGTGTGCAATCTGGAGGCTAAAGAAGCATCAATATAAGGAAAACTAATCACAAATACTTCCCGTCTGGTGTAAGACCTTAAAGTCGCCTATGGGGTCCTTGACTTCTTCTCTGAATCTCTGGGTAATTGTTGTCAAGTACTCGCTCCAATGAGGCTCCTCCAAGATAATGCCATGTCTAAGGAAAACTTAGTGCCATTTCGCTGCCGCCCTCACCATATGAACATCTGTAAGCTTCATGTTCATGTCCTTCGGTGTGCGATCTCGCATGACGAATTAATCGACAGAAAATACCTAATGAGAAGTGAAGGCAAATTATATCTTGTTGATATTGCGTTATCTTCAGTTATATATATGTATTACAACTTAGTTAGTTTTTATATACATGGATCCACTACTTTAGCTAAAGTGATTTGTGAAACTGAAAATATTTAAGTATATCAGGGTTGCGTTTCTTCATATAGAATAGGTCTTTTATGCCCTCGCAAGATTGAGCTTCCATCATGGAGGCCAATCTAAGACCTGTGTAAAAAGAATTATTTATTTGGAACTGCCTTTGTAAAGGAGTCTGCAAGTTGGTCATTAGTATGGACATGAGAAACACGCAGTTGGTTTTGATTTACCTGTTGTCTGATAAAGTGGAAATCAAGGGTGACATGTTTCATGCGAGAATGGAATACAAAATTTTGGCAAAGATATGTGTCGCCTAGATTGTCACAGTATATAGTCGATGGTGATGTGAAGGGCTGATGTAGTTCTTTGAGGATATTCATGATCCAATTTAACTCAGCTATGATGGATGCAACGGATCGGTACTCTACTTCGGTGAAGCTACGAGCAATGATTTTTTGTTTCTTGAATGCCCAACTAATAGGAGAACTGCCAAGGAAAACTATAAATGCTGAGGTAGAAGTAAAATCATCTGAATTCCCGACCCAATCGGAGTCTAAAAAAGCATGAAGAGTGAGACTGTTATTTTTTAAAAATGTATGCCAAAGTGAGTGGTACCTTTGAGATACGTAAAACATGTTTAACAGTTGACCAATGGGTAATAGAGGGATTATGAATGAATTGCGACAACTTATTAACTGGGAAAGAGATATCAAGTCGAGTTAGGGACAAGTATTGAATTAAGCTAATAATTTTTTGAAATTCAGTGGGATTGGTTTTAAGTGTTCCATCATATAGAGTTAAGGCAACTTTGTTGTTGAGAAGGGTGGGCATAACTTTTGCATCAAACATGTTAGTTTGGCTTAGTAAATCAATGATGTATTTATGTTGGGATAAGAAAAGACCTTGAGAGGTGATGTAAGCTTCCATACCTAAGAAATAGTGAAGGGGACCTAAATCTTTTAGAGAAAATTGTGAAGCGAGGGACCTTATAAATGTGGTAGTAGTGGGTAGGTGATTTCCTGTGCTGATAATATCATCAACATCGACTAAAAGATATATGAGAACTGAATTATTATGATATATAAAGATGGAGTTGTCAGAAACTAAATTATTAAATTTTTTTTGCTGAAGAAAGGATCGAAGTTCATTGTACCATGCTCGAGGGGCTTAGCGCAACCTATATATAGCTTCGTGTAGTTGACTGACATAATTGGGATGTTGTGTATCTTCAAAACCAGGGGGTTATGGCATGAAAACAGAATCAATTAAAGTACCTTGGAGAAATGCATTGTTTACATCAAGTTGACGCAATTCCCAACCAAAATGCACATTATGACTAATAATTATTTGTATGGTAGTAGGCTTCACAATGGGACTGAATGTTTCAGAGAAATAGATGCTAGGTCTTTGATGAAATCCTTTAGCAATGAGATGTGCTTTGTAGCGGGATTAGTTCCAAAAATCCACTTGCAACTGATCACATTTTGATTTGGAGTAGCTGGAATAAGAGACCAGGTGTTGTTCCTGAGAAGAGCATTGTATTCATCATTGAGTGCATCACGCCATGGAGGTAATTTTAAAGCTTATTTAACTATAGTGGGTTTAGGTTGAACAGAGGGTGTTGTAGTGATGTTGAGGTCAAGTATTTGGCGAGGTTTCAGGGTATTTGTCTTTGAGTGCATGATAATGACATGAGAACGATGTGGTAGTAGAGTAATTAATGTGGACGATAGTGATAAATGGGAAGTTGAGGTTGAGGTTGAGGTTGAGGTGAGAGTTGTAGTATGTAGAGGAGACAAAAGAGAGTATATGGGTGAAGATATATATGCTGGAGTTTTACGTGGCGTAAGGGATAGTGGTTTATGTGATTGCAAACTTTGTCGATGAATGATAGGTAGAGATGGGAGGATTGGTTTGTTCACAGTCATTATTGGGTATGGAAAGATTATGTGGTTGGATGGAGTTGGTAATGATTGGGATGTATTATGTGGTGGATCCCAAAGAGACATGAATGGTAATATAGTTTCACAAAATACAACATGTCGGCTCATATAAGTGGTGGAGGTTGATGAGTCATGACAAAGATATGAATTTTATTGATTCGAGTATCTGAGAAACACACAGGCTTTAGACCGTGGGTGTAATTTGGAAGTGGTATAACAACGAAGGTAAGGATAACAAAGACAACCAAACGGTCGAAGTTTTTTATAATTAGGAAGATGATGAAATAATTTTTCATATGGAGACTGGAACTTTAGGTGGGGCGTAGGCATGCGGTTGATAAAGTATACTGCTGTTTGAAATGCTACGGTCTAATATTTAAGAGGTAATGATCAGTGATGAAGAATGGTGAGTCCAGTTTAGACCACATGTCGATGTTTCCTTTCAGTTGTGCCAATGATTTGTCGAGTGTATGGTGGTGACCGTAAGTGCTGAATCCTATAAGTTGAGAGAATATGAGAGAACATATTCACCACCTCCATCTAAGTATATTGTCTTTATTTGTACTTGAAAAAATTTTCAAAAAAAGTTTTAAACTTTATGAAGACATTATTGATATCAGACTTTTGTTTAAGTGGATAAAGCCAACTGTACTTGGTGTAATAATCCACAAAAATAACATAATATCTAAAGTTATCAAAGGAGAGAGAAGGAGCTGGACCCCAAACATCTATACATATAACTTCAAGAGGTGAGTTACATAGAATAGAATTTGTGCCAAAAGGAAGCCTATGGCTTTTATTACTAAGACAAGCATCACAGTGAGTTGAAATATAGTTATTTTTGGAGATAGAAATCTTGATAGGAAACTTACATAGAAGGTTGTAAGACGGATGGTTTAGTCTCTGGTGCTAAATGTCTGAAGTAATGATGGTTAAAGTGTAGAGAGATGTGACAGGAGTAGGAGTTGACTGAAGAGGCCATTCATAAACATTGTTTTCATTCTGGTCGCGAACTAAAAACGCCCTTGTATTTAGATCTTGACAAGGAAAAAGTTTGGAAAAAACTCAATGGAAGTAGAGTTGGTCTTACAGAATTTAGGGACAGACAAAAGATTATTTGAAATTTGTGGTGAGCATAAAACATTGTTTAATTGAAAATTTTATTAGAGAAGGGTATAGAAGTTGAGCCTGTATGTGTGATTGGAATGGCATTACCATCTCCCAACATGGTGTCTTCGTTGCCTTCATATTCGGAATGGACAGAGAGATTGTTCAGGTCTAATGAAATGTGATGGGAAGAGCCTGAATCAACTATCCAGGAATTGTGTTTGCTATTAACCTCAGAATTGGTGACGTTTGCTTGAGGCCAACTTTGAGCAAAAAATGGCTTTAGACGAGATTTGCAAAATTTTACTGTATGTCCTACTTTGTCGCAACGCTGACAAATTGGATGTCTAGTGGAGGAACAATTGGGATGCCATGAAGAAGGAATTAAGGAGTTAATATATGGGTTACAATTATAAGGTGAGTAGGTATTGGTGTATGGAGGACATGTGTTGGTGTAAGAATTGTTATTTTCTGAAGAAGATTTTGGTTGAAAGTTGGACCCACGATTGTCATTAGCATTGCATTGACATGGTTTTTGGCTGAAAGATCTTTGGGTATATTGGGCTGTAATAGGAGTTGTATTTTTCTTACCTTCGTCTCGTTTGATGAAGGTCTTATGATCAAAAAGCTTATCGTGGAGTTCTTCTAAAGTTATGGCTGTCTCTCATGCTCGGATTGCGACATTAATCTCTTTATAATCACTGCTTAAACCATTCAACATGTGTGCGACTACCTTAGCATCGCTTAGAGGGTGGCCTATTAAGGCCAAGTCATCAATGATCATCTTAATTGCTTGTATATATTCAGTAATAAAGATTCCTTCTTGTGTAGTTTTCATCAGTGTTGATTGAAGAGTGAGCATTCTGGTATTGGAACGATTGGCAAAATGAGTTCAATTTTTGTCCAAGCTTCGAAGGAGGTTTGACAGGTTGAGATTAGTGGAGCAATAATGCCAGCCAATGAGGCTTGAATAGCTTGTAGTATAAGTCGATCTTGTCGCAGCCATAATTTTCTTGCACGAACAACATCAATATCTGATATTGAGTTATCTTGATTTGTAGGTTTAGGTAGACATTGATGAGTGCCATCAATATAGCCTAATAAGTCATAGCGAAAAAGAAGGTTAGAGAATTGAGATCGCCAAAAAGTATAATTGCCAACTTGAGATAGTTTAAATGGAATTTGAGTGACTGTATTGATTGAAATGAGGCTATTGTTATGAGAAGGATTATTGGCAGTAGAGGAGATAACAGCTATTGGTTCAAAAGATGAGGAGGATTTGGAGGTAGGTGTTACCATTAAGACGTTTTTATGAAGAAATATTACTCTAATGGTAGTTGGGCTCTGATACCATAATGAGAAGTGAAGGCAAAAGATATTTTATTGATACTGCTCTATCTTCACTCAGATACATGTACATATATATATATATTTACAACTGAGTTAGTTCCTATATACATGGAGCCATTACTTTAGCAAATGTGATTTGTGAAAATGAAAATATTTGAGCATATCATGGCTTCATTTCTTCCTGTAAAATGGGTCTTTCAATACCTAGTTATTTAGTTCGGTTCTGTCCAATAAAAGGAACTCCATCAAACTAGCCCTGATGGGAAGTATATAGGTTTGTTGTTCAAAAGAGAAATGACCTCCAGTAAGTTGCTGAAATGTAAGATATGAGGCTTAGACATAATAAGATGCTGCTAGAACATATCTCTCTATTCAACTATTTCCTATTTTTGTTAAGCCTACCCATCTAACAGGTTAAGTTGGGACTCCAAAATCTCTCTGTGTATTTCCTTAAGTTGATTGCACAATGCCCCTCCATCCTTTTTAAGTCTTGACTTCAGGTGCCTTCTGCCATACTAAATGATTAGAATGACTTAGGGTAAAGTAATAGGTACAAAATCGAGCTTTGATATAAGTTGATAGAATAAAAATGACTGACATGAAGGAGTAGCGAGCAAAAAAAAGGAAGATTCTTTAAAATATTTGTTATATATATTACAATATTCTGATAGCGGTATATGGCTGGATGACCGTTACATAAATTTTAGTAAAAGTAAAAACCTAAGGACAGACTATAGCATTCTACAACCGTCTTATATGTATTATTTGCTTAAGTAATACGGTTGCATCTCGGGTATTGCTTTAATAGCTATCGTGTTCCTTTTCAATTGTGGTTTAATCCTTAACATAATAATAAACATTAATAGTGCTTAATTGTTAAACCTTCTTCCCTTTTTGTATTGCAGGGGAATAGAATAGACTACACAGAATTTTCCATCTTTACTTTTTCTATACGTTTATGCATGATTGAAGGACTTTCATTTCTCAATCATCTCTTGAAATCATCTAAATTTGGCTAATATGGCTTCTAGCTTTTATATATTCTAACTTACACTTTGGTAAACCGGAGGTACCATCTTCAGCCTTAGCACAAAACCTTTACTCTTCTTGGATCTTGACTTCCGACATAAGGTCCAACTGAGTTGGTCTAATTATAGGAAACTACCAGCTCCTGTGGTTTTCAAGTAAAAGCTTATACATAACAAAAAACAACATAAACTAAAACAAGATTTCTTGCGTTTAATCTTTCAATTACAATACACACACTTTTATCAACCTTTCGCTTGCTTTTTCTTTCTAAAACAAGAAGTTACTGGTTTTCTCTGTGATTCAATGAAAGATGTGCAAAAGAGCGATCTGTCTTGTTGTGTGGCTTTGCTCTGCTTATTGAGTTTTGCATGTGGACTGCTATGTCCCTAAAGGCATCTGTTGGTTTATACCTTACAGCCAATTGCTTTGGTTATAGTTTAGTGACAAATTATTTAAAAGAATTCTTTATCTTGTACAAATTTAGATGTATATGATAAAGTCCATGGGATAATTGTACATTATAAATGAAATTATAATGAGATTCATATTGCATCATCTATTATTATTCCTAAATGTTCCTAGTCATTGCTATATTAAGATTAGACATTAATAGAACATAAAAAGACTAGCATACGTTTTGTTTCTCCTTATAAAGGAAAGTAATCGATCTCATAGGCTAAAGTATAAAGATACTTAAACAAGTTTACTAAATAGACCTGACATAAGAAATCCATTTGGAGCATTACTTGTATGTCCATGGAATTCTCGTTGTGATCATTTTATAAGTGATCCTTTGACTTGAGGTCACCAAAGTTATCTTATATAGGGATCGTTATATTTTGATACTACTTATGATCTATTTAATCATGCGTCATTTAATCGATAGTAATTAGATGTAGCATGAACTATAGGCAAGTAGTAAAGTGGTCAAGATAGTATTTATCACCCTAAAGTAATTAGGGAGAATGTTTTGTTCTTCTCGATTAGTATTGATTCAATAAATCCTTGGTCAAAGTGAAATGACATTTTCTAAATAGTTTACAAATGTCATTAATTGAATCAATAGCTAATGGCAGAGAACTAATATGATTGGACTTAAAGTAAAGTAGACATTAATTCTATGTTCTATGTCTAATTGGAACATTGTATGATGAAAGGATTGAATTATATGAAAAAATTATGCATGAAAATTCCTAAATATTTGGGTGGTCATAACGCGTTGCTAGACGTCAATCTTGATCTATGCTTATAAATTGTTTAATTAGTGAATTAAAGATAAATTAAGAGAAGTTTTAATTTATATAATGCTAATTATGAATTAGAATTATAACTTATAATCATTGCCAACGTATTTGGAAACCTAACGGGTCTCACATATAGAATGGGTTGAAGAGAGCAAAGTTAATTAAATTGGACTTGATTACAAAGTTTGAGAAACTTTATGATTAAATATGAGATATTTAATAAATAAGGTTCAATATGAAATATTGATCTAATTTGGGCATAATTGGTATTTAATTAGAATTATTTGTAATTCTAATTAAAGTTTAATTGAAATTAGAATTTAATTTCAATTAAATTACTAAAATATCCAAAGCTTATTATAAATAAGCTTAAGCTCTATGGAGCTAGCACTTTTTGCTTAACCCTCTCTGTAACAGTTACAGAGTTCTCTCAACTCATTCTGTAGTTACCATTAGAGGTCGGACGCTTATGCGACTATGGTGATTAAGATGCGCGATTTCAGAAACAATTCGAGGGATACGATAAGAACATAATCAAGCTTCAGAATAAGGTACGAATTACGGTTCATGCTTTGTTATGATTCATTTTCTAATCATTTTATATAATTAAAGTAATCTTGGTTTTTGGGAAATTAAAATACAAAAAAGTTTCGTGATTATTTCACTGCGATAGGGATCAGATCTATACTCGGTTTCCTAACAATGTCAACTGAAGGTAACTGAAGTTTTTCTCTCAACAGTTGATAAAAATAGAATGGATCTCTCTCAATTTCTGAACTAGCACGTTTCTTCAAAACCTTTCCACTGTAGTCTTTGATGGGCATCAAAAATCTTAGGTGATGCCCTATAATCAATCGGTTGGTTGTAGTTTAGGAATAATTATTTAAAGATATTCTTTATTTTATACATATTTAGATGTATCTGATAAAGTCCATAAGATAATCATACATTGCGAATGAAATTATGATGAGATTATAATTATAACATTCATATGACATTTATATATTATTCCTAAACTATTCCTAGTCATTGTTTTATTAAGACTGGACATTAATAGAATGTAAAAAGATTAGCACATGTTATATTTTTCCTTATGAAGCAAGTAGTCAATCTCATAGACTACAGTATACAGATACTTAAACAAATGTATAGGTGTTTGTTAGAGAACAACTAACTCGATATGAGAAATTCATTTGGAAGATTACTTGTATATTTATGAAAATTCTAATTGTGATGAATGTATAAGTGATCCTTTGACTTGAGGTCTCCAAAGTTATCTTGTATAGGAATTGTTATTTTTTGATACTACTTATGACCTATTCTAATCATAGATAGCTCATTTGGTAGTCATTAGATGTAATATGAATTATATGGAGGTAGCTAAGTGATCACTCTAAAGTAATTAGAGAGAATATTTTGTTGTTCTCGACTAGTATTGATTCAAGAAATCCTTGGCTAAGGTGGAATGACATTTTATACATAGTTTACAAATGTCATTAATTGAATTAATAGTCCATAGTAGAGAACTAATATGATTGAACTCAAAATAGAGTAGACATTAATTTTATGCTCTATCACTAATTAGAACATTATATGATGAAAGGATTGAATTGTACAAAAAAATCATGCACGCAAAGGTTAGCCAGAACTACTTTGATAGTCCTTAATATTTGGGTAGTCATGAAGCGTTGTTAGATGTCAATCTTGATCTATGGATATAAATTGTTTAATTAGAGAATTAAAGATAGTTAAAGAATTTTAATTTATCTAATCCGAAATATAATCTATGGTTATAATTTGTATCCATTGCTAACATATTTGGAAACTTGATGAGTCTCATATAAAGAATAGGTTGAAGAGAGCAAAGATATTTTAATCAAGTTAAACTTGATTGTAAAGTTTAAGAATTAAATATGAAATATTTAATAAATAAAGATCAATATGAGATATGATATATTGTAATTTTAATTAAAGTTTAATTGAAATTAGAATTTAATTTCAATTAAATTACTAAAATTTTCATAACCTATTATAAATTGGCTTAAGATCTAATAAAGCTAGTACTTCTTACTTAACCCTCTCTGTAAGAGGCACAGAGTTCTCTCAACCTATTCGGTGGATAGCGTTAGAGGTTGAACATTTGTGTGGCTATGGTGGTTGAGATGGGCTAGTTTCAGAAACAGTTCAAGGGATACGATAAGAATATGATCAAGCATCGAAATAAGATACGAATTAAGATTCATGCTTTATTATGATTTATGTTCTAATCATTTTATAGAATTAATGTGATCTTAATTTTTGAGAAATCAAAATACAAAAAGTTTTAAAATTATTCCATTGCGGTCGGGATCGAATCTCGTCCCGATTTCCTAGCAGTGGTATCAGAGCAGACTTTAATTCTATAATTTTATTAAATTTGTTATTGATTTGATTAATAAATTAAGGCTTAATAATAATTGTGCAAAAGTTGCTTGGATCTAAAATAAAAATTATACATGTTCCTAATATTGATTAGGGTATCATTTATTAAGTTTAAATTTCATTTAATTGAAATAAAATTAAACAAACACCCCCTTTTTGTTTAAATTTTCTAGAAATTTAACATGCACCTTTTGTATTGTTTTGTTTATGGAAATATAAAGCCCCTCAATTCTAATGATTATTTCTAAGAAAAATTTAGAAGCTATACTCGTTTTTTAATAAGGAAATTGGGGCTATGTTGTTTGTGAATGTATACTATTTTTTGGGTGTTGGTTTGCATTTTGTGTGTTGTCAGCAACTGTTTGGAAGCTACTAGAGATATCAGCTATGGCTAGTGATAAAGGTGCAGTTGACTGGAAGCAGGCAACAAGAGACTTACGATTGGGAGCTTGCAGCGGTGGTCATAGAGTGGTTGCGTCACATGAGATCTTAATTTTCATATTAAAGTAATTATTTTTCTTAATATGATTAAGTTTAATAATTAAATTAATTCTTAATTTAATTTAGAAAAATAATTTCTTAGATTAGAATTAATTACATTCAATTAGACTGAAACTAATTAATTAGATTCTTTAAAACTAAGAAAATTATTTTCTTAAGTAATTTAGAAAGATGTTTTTAATTATAATTATTTATTTGAATATGATTGAGATAAATTATATTTATGACATTTGTTGTTTAGAGAATTATTATTCAATTTATTTAGAAATTGTTTCTTTATTTATGAATAATAAGTTTCTTGATTTATTAAAAAAGGTATTTTTCTTGATTAAATTTTGAAATGTGTTTTCATTTATTAATTAAGAAAATGTGCTTTCTTTAATATTTTGAAATAGTTTTTTAATTTATTAAAGAGAGATTTTCTAATTAATTAAGAGATTAATCTCTAAATAATAATGTAAAGGATTTTATTGATTAAATTTAAAAATGTTTTATTTAATTTTGAAAGTAGTTTCCTTTTAATATTATAAAATAGTTTTCTAATTAAAGAAAAGTACTAGAAATAATAATTGCTAATCAGATTAGAAATAGTTTTCTAATGTGATTAGAATGTGTTACTTATATAATTTTGAAAAAAGAGTTTTTCTAAATTATAATAAGTAAAAACATAATTTATGGAAAATTGTTTTCAATTAAATTTTGTTAAAAAAGTCAAGATAATTGGAAGTAGTTTCCAACTGAATTTGAAGTTGTTTTCATTTCAAATTGAATTTCTATTTGGAATAAAAATTTAATTTATTAAGAAATCAATGAGTTTAATCTAATTTAATTTTTCAAGGAGTTAGAAATATTATTATAGATTATAAGAATCAATAATTACAATAAAATAGAGTTTGATATTTTATGCATATAATTTGATTATGAGTGCATAAGTTATACAACTTATGCACTCATAATCAAATTTTGTATGCAACTTATGCACTCATAATCAAATTATATGCATATATTAGAAGCATGTTAAATTGCATGTTTTATGTAAATGATATTATTACAAGCAATTTTCTGTTTGTTGAGACAAACAAAATTAAATCCCTCGTTAAAAATATTAAATATATGTTTTGAACGTGATTAATGCCTTTTATTATTATAAGAATAAACCAAAGTTCTATTTATTTTTAGGTTTGTTGAGCAAACTTAAGGCTATTTTAACCATAATATGTATAGTCTTATGATAATAGGTTAGACTTAACTAAATTTGTGTGAGTTGGATGAGCAAACTTTTGATCACATGAAGTTAAAGGTAGAGTTAGGAATAACATATGAGATATGTTTTGGCACGAGTTGTCACCTAATATCTGGTAGTCATATAAGATGTGACTGATAAAGTTGTTATCTACCTAATTTAAGTTTAGTTGATTTGTTGGACAAACGCAAGATCAACTAATTTGGAATGAGATCCTAACCCATTAGAAAGATTTGAGTAATATTTCTGAATAGTAGTGAGGGCTATTATTTCAAATAAAATAGTGGGAATAACTAAATACATGATTAAAATCTTATTTTTATTTGATAGTTATGACATATAATCAATTACTTGCTTTTCTTACATTTATATTTTGTCTTAAGTGGAGTTTACCTTGTTTAGTATATGAGAATTCTATGACAAAGTTTTAGAGATGTGTTAAAATCATATAGATGACAAAATATATTGGCATTTTAAGTTGACTAATGTCTTATAAACTTTGACGACAATATATAATATGTACGTCAACATCATGATAGCAAGATCTAAGAGGTTGCATTGAGTATAGCTAAAAGGTATAGTATCTTGATGGAATCGTTTCACTTAATTTATCCTCTTAGAAGTATAAACATGGACATTAATTAAAGGCTTTGCTATAGTATGATAATAGTTTTCATAAGAAGAAAATTATTGTATGATTTTTTTTACCTGTACCAAATATGATCAAGATCATGTGTGATTCTAATTCATGTTTTTCAAAATTAAATACTGAATTCATATTTAATATTAGTAAAATGTTCAAAGCATGATAAGAAATAGATTGTTGAGTAAAGGTAGTTGATCCAATTTTGTACAAATAGTTTGTATGTATCAGATCAAAGGAGACTTATGCTTAACATAAGTTGCAAGAATACAAAGATTGATAACTGAGACTATCCTTTGATGCCATATTGGTTAAATATACATGATGAGAATCATAAAGTTATATACAAGGATATATGTTTCTTTTTTATTATGAATCATATGAAACTTGTGAAACATGTTAAGTTGAAGAATAATCAAATCAACCTTTCGTGAAAGCATGATGATGATATTGAATTGTTAAATTTATACATATGCATTGGATGGAATAATAATTCATAAAAGGATGATACTTGTATTTCATTATGATACTAATGACTTTATGTGATATAGTATTATGTATTAAATGAAATGTTGATTTCAAAAATTTTGAAAAGCTCAAATTATTTAAATTTAAATAGAAATTAAGCATTAAGAACACTGAAGCACTTCAATGAGATTGTTGTTGTGAATTTTAAATTTTTAGTTATTTATAGGAAATGAGATTCTTTGGTGAATACTTTCATAAAAAAATTCCATAAGAATATGAATTTATGTAAAAAGGAACACACAAAATGAGATATTGTATCATGCAATATTATTTCTTCTATAGCTGTGTCTAGTATAATGACTTATTTTCAAAAGTTCCAATTAGACCAATTAGTGAGCTTTCATATTAGATATGGAAGGCTAAGACTTTGAAAAGTCAAAGTTAAATGATTTAAGGATGTGATGCTTAGTTGAAGCATATAATTTCCATTAAGTTTATAACTAAAATAGGTAATAAAAGGTTATGAGATATCCAATAGGTTGGATATAATCTCATAGATTTGTTGAACAAATTGTTTGTTTCAATGTATATTTATAAGAGAATGATTCTCAAGATAAGTAGTGGAGTAAGATGAAATTTGAAAAGTTCAAATCTTATGATAGTATATCCAATTAGAAATAATGCCTTTGTTCATACATTTGATGTATAGTTGAAAGGATATGAGACATTGAATAATTCTCATGATGAATTCAAACAGATTGTTTTGAAGATGATTATGGATTTATCATGTCTACAAGAAGGTTAGTAAGAGTATAATTGTCATCTTTAGTGGGAGTATTAAAGATATCAATTATTCTATGTATTTGTTGATATTTGGGTTCAAGGTTATATGGATATTAACTTTAGAAGTAAATCATAACTACGGTCTATTTTACTTAGAACAATATCATTCAATAGTGGAAAGATTCTATTGTAGCAATGGTTGCTAACTAAGCCATAACAAAATTTTCATTTAGTTGAAATGATTAATTGGATTAATAAGTTCTTTAGTGAACTTGATATAGTTCCTTTCATTATTCAAAAGGGTAATTTATTGTGGAACATTGAGCTATTGGGCATTTAAAAGGAGTTCAGGCCTCATCAAAGTGATTGTTAGAGATTTTTGGTTGCAAATATATTACTGGATGATTACTTGTGAAGGCTATAAATATATTACCAGATGATTATTTGTGAAGCTATTGTTAGAGATTTATGGTTGGCTAAGTTGTTGGATCACTAAGGCTCTTATATTCAACTACTGTAAGGGGTGCCTTTGGACAAATAACTTCGAAATATCTCTCAACAAGACAATCCTCTAAGAAAATAGATGTTTTTAGGTTTGGAATCCTCTTACTTGAACTCATAACTAGCTTAAGAGCCCTCAAATTTAGAAAATCAACAAACCAAAATAGAGGAATGCTTGACTGGGTAAGGAAATCACTAATAATAAGATGTTTTTTTTAGTGATTCATGTTTTGAGCTCACCATTAAATACATTACTCTTTCACGGTTGAGTTGAGTTATTCATGATTTTTTAAAAGGAAAATTATTAATGACAAGTTCTAAGGTTAAAAAATCAAATTTGATCCAGATAAATGGTAATAAAGAAGCTCAGAAAAAGATCTAGTTACATAAGATGAAGTCTAGTAAAAAAAATGGGCTGTAATTAGTATGGCTGGTTATTTATTGGGCTTATGATGGGGAGGCCTAATGAAGTTAATATAAATAACTATTAAGGTCTCCTGCTGCTTGCTTAAGTAAGTTCGTGGGCATTAAGTTTAACTTGTTAAGAGGCCTACGCATTAAGAAAGGCTCAAAAAGATGTTAACGAAATAAAGACATACAACTTTCATAAAGGTTGATCCAAAGTTTCAGGAGCTTGCTCATACATTAAGGAACTTGGCAGTTCAACAACTTATTCATCATTCAATGGATAAGAAAGTAGGTATTTTTTCATTTTCTATGTTAATACAAGTTTATAGCTGATCTTGGGTCTATAATTAAAGTTCATGTTACGACTAACACGTGATGTCAGAGTAGTTTCATGATTGTATAAATTTGAACAAAGATTTTTTAATTTCTCCATAAGGAAATCATAGATATTAATTTGTTTTTGCTTATATAAGTTGCATATTTATTGTTTGAATTGATTTTGAATAAGTGTCTTCTGAAAAATGAGTTAAAAAGGACTTCGGGGTGGTTTTATGGTGAAATATCATCAAAATTTGGCAAAGTATCATAAAAAATGTCACAAAAAATCATCTGTGTTTGGCCACTAGAGGGAAAAACAATGAAAAAGCAGTTAATTGTTCCTAGAATATATTCAACATTTGGTGTGTGTGATAGACACACGCTAGATAGTTGACGCATGCTAAAGTCAGGCTTCGGAGGCATGTCAGGCGTGTGGGCCACATATGCCTAAAGACAGTTAGCACGTCTATGCATAATCACTCGTGTGATTTATGCACCATAAAGACAGTGTACATTTGTGTGTTTTTAGCATATGGTATGCACCCATCTTACGTATCCAAAGACTCGTGAGTCCTTGTGAATGCATTACACGTGCCATCCATTTACACACATAGGCTGACATCAGTTGTTGACTTCAACATACTACAGAACAAATAAAACTTAACATTTCCAACATTGACAAAATGGTCCCTCAAGTTCTTTTGGGTCAGTTTTTAAGTTTCTGTAAATTTACAAAGTGAGTTTTTTTTAATTTTTTGGATTTATTACATTGGTATTAAATAAGGTTTAATTTTAAAAAATTCAAATAAGGTTATTAAAGCCATGTTTGAGTGAATTTCATACATTTGGCTTGAAATAAAAGAGATACATGTGATTTTGGTATCTCATATGGTGTATTTATCATTCAATATAGCACGATTATCTCTTTGATTGAGATTTTTTGTGATGAAATCTCAAATAAAGTTTGTTGATAATGTTTTAAGCACTGATATGTTATAGTGTGAATGTACAAAAGGACTTTGCATTTATGAATGGTAAATTGTCACATATTTTATATAGAAGAATGTGAGGATAACATATAAGCGTGTCTCTTAAGCTTGTGGATCCATTTGGGTACTAATGAGAATGTAGCCACCACAGTGACCTTTCAAGTTAGTATTTGAATTGTTCTGCTTGCATGTTTGGGTATATCTTTGGTCTTATGTTTGGTTATTATGCCATAGGTGTTGGCCTTATATAAGACTTTGAGATGTGCATAAAGGCATAAGATGGAGGAAATATATTACTTAATTGATCTATTCCCCCACTGGTAGTATAATCATAAAAGTTAATGGTGTGTACTTTGGTTGTTTTATGTGGAGGTTTTATCTACATGTATTATGTATTAAGCCTATACGTATTTCATCATATGTTTGATAAGATGCTCACTACATATACTATTCTGTAGCTTTGAGTATCGATGTTATCCTACATTTTTATTATCATTAGGTTATCAATTTTGTAGTCACCTTATCTGTAAATAATAACAGTGTCACAATTGAAACCTTCACTAGTTTCAACTTTAAGAAATGGAAGATATGGAATTTGCGCTAGAGATAGTAGATATCAAAATGGTTATGGTGAAGGATAGGCCATCTACACCAACATATATGAACTCAGAGGCTGAGAAAACAACATATACAGCCTGGAAAAGATTAAAAAAAGGATGTGTTACTTGACCATCAAGAGATCCAAACCACACCATCTGCTAAGTGGACTTCTAGAACCAAATATAACAAAGGATTTCCTAAATAACATCTCACAAAGATATATGGTATATTCTAATACTGAAATAGGTACCTTATTATAGGAATTATACTCTATAAGATATATAGGAGCAAGTGGAGTGAGCGAGGATATAATTAGGATGGTCCATCTTTAGACTAAGCTAAGGGCGTTAAATATTCATCTTCCTGATGCTTGTATAGTTCACCAAGCTTTGAATACACTTCTAACAGAGTTTAGTATTTTGGTTACCACATATAATACTCAAGACAAAGCTTGTAACAAAAATGCATTAATTAGCTATTGTTTTGTTGAAGAAGAAAAGCTAAAGAATACAACTTATATAACCTTAGTAGAACTAAGGGGTCAGTCAACGTAAAGTCTTGTAAATTTAAAGGTAAGAAAACTAAATTTGCTCCACATTTAGATGTTGATCAATCTACTATTGCTAGAGGTCCTAAGGATGTTTAAAGAGTATGAGTATGAGATGTTTCTTCTATAAGAAGAAGGGACATAAGAAGTTGGAATGTTAGAAATATAAAACTTAGAAAGAAAGGAAAGAGTTATCAAGTAACTACATGGCTTGTATGATACATAAGTCTAATTTTTCTATAACTACACCAAGTTCTTGGTGGCTAGATAGTGGAGCCTTTAATTATATTGCTTCATCAATGTATGGATTCATACAAAATAGAAAGCTGAATAAAGAGGAGGAAAAATTGATGGTGGGCAATAATGAAGAAGTTGACGCAATCTCTATAAGAGATGTTTGTTTGGACCTTAATATAAGGTTAAATTTTGTATTAAATTTCACGTTTTTTATATATATTCTTTTAAATGAAATCGATCTCATTATTTGTTTTGGATAAAGAAGGTTATAGTTTTGTAATTAAAAATTTTGTTGTAAAATTATCTTTCAATGTAAAACATATTGGCACTGCCTTCTTGTCATATAACTTATATAAAATGTGTCTTGCCCTTTATGAGATTTATGCTTATTCATATGTTATTGAACAAGTCACTAGAAAGAGAACCCTGATAAAAGAGAAGTCATACATGTTGCAATAGAAAAGGTCAAATCATATTTCCAAAGATAGAGTTGAGAAATTGGTTAAGAATAACATTCTCCCAACTCTAGATTATGATGATTTAGAAACATATATTGACTGTTGTAGGGATAATCTGACCAAAATAAAGAAAAAGGGGTTAAATAGTGCTTCTGGCTTATTAGAACTTATATATACAAATATATGTGGACCTTATAAAGTTACATTGTGTAATTCAAGATATTTTCTGACATTTATTGATGATTATTCCCGTTATGAATATGTGTTCTTTCTTAAAGAAAAGTCCAGACTTTTTAAGAAATTCAAGATCTTTAAGGTTGAAGTTGAGAAACAACTTGGAAGGTTAATTAAGATTATCAGATTTAACCGTGGAGGTGAATATTATGGTGGACATAGGGTTTCAAGACAAAATAAGGTCCATTTGTCAAATACTTAGAATCATGTGGCTCAGTGGCTCAGTTCACTATGACATGTATTCTTGAGTGAAACAATACATGATGAGGTCGATGTAAAGTAGTACCAATTTACTTGATTACCTTTGGGATGAATCCATAAAGACAACCTTATATATACTTAATAATATCCCAAGCAAGTTAGTTTCAAAAATGCCTTTTAAAATCTAGAAAGGGTGGAACCCTAGCCTCACTTATCTTCGTGTATGGGACTACCCTGCTGAGGTATATTTGTATGACCCTTATGAAAATAAGTTGTATTCTTGTTCTACTTATTGTTATTTTATTAGATATCCTAACCACTTTAAAGGATACAAATTTTAATGTAGAGATGTAAGATCTAAAATAGTGGAATCACAAACAACTAAGTTTCTGGAGTATATTGCTTATAATAAGGGTGGTTCATCTCATCTTGATGAAAATGGTCATTCTCACCCTTCAGATGATAGAGGGTGGATACCACTCTTATTTCAAATCCATCACTTATACAGTTAGAACTAGTAGATCAAGATCTCAGTATCATACCAGTACAAGGATAGGAACCTATACTTGTATAAACTGAGATTTATGAGATACAAGAGCATACTGAACTAGTTTAATTAAGAAGATTCAATTGAGTGAGAAGTCCTACTGTCTCATCTGATTACAAAATCTATTTAGGTGCACAAGAGTATAATATTGGAAATGTAGTAAATCCTGCTACTTTTATAGAAGCTATTTCTAAATCTCTTGCGGATTTGTGATGGGATGCAATAAAGGATGAGATGCAATCCATAAAATATAATAAGGTATGGGAGCTTATGACTTTTAACTGTAAACCTATAAGCTATAAATGGATTTACAAGATCAAAAAGGACTCTTAGGGTAAAGCTGAGCAGTTTAATGCTCGATTGGTGACCAGAAAGTTCACTAAAAAATATGGGATCGACTTTAATATTACCTTTTCTCCTGTATCCTTTAAGGATGCATTTAGAGTGATTATGAAAATGGTGACTCATTATGATATGAAGCTATATCAAAAGGGTGTCAAAATTGCTTTCTTGAATAAAGACCTTTGTGAAGAGGTCTATATGGAACAACTTGAAGATTTCAGGATCAAGATAAAGCCAACATGGTTTGTAGTTTGAGAAAATCCATATGTGGTTTGAAACAAGCCTCTAGATGATGGTACCTAAAGTTTGATGAGGTTGTTATCTCATTTGGCTTTATAAAAAATAAAGTTAAAAGATGTTCGTATTATAAGGTTAGGGGAGTAAAATTATCTTTCTACTTTTATATGTGGATGATATCTTGCTCGCATAAAATGACTTGATCATGTTGTATAAGGTTAAGCAGCTTTTGGCTAAGCATTTTAATGTGAAAGATCTTGGTAAGGTATCTTTTATCCTAGGTATTCATATTCATCGGCACAAGTCTCAACACATGTTGGTCACTTAGTGGTCTCTTATAGAGAGCATACATTAAGTGAGTGCTACAAAGGTATAATATGACTAATTGTAAATCTGTTGTAATACTTATCTCTCATGGTGAGAAATTATCTTTGGCACAATGTCCAAAAAATGATCACAGAGAGAGAGAGGGAGAGAGACTATAAAGAATGTACCTTATTCTTATGCAGTTGGTAGCCTAATGTATGCCCAGATATGTACTAGACTGAACATTGCATTTGTTGTTAGGTTGCTGAGTTGGTATCTGGTTAATTCAATAATAGGCCATTAAATTCAGTCAAATGAGTTTTAAGATATCTGAAGGAAACTAAGGATTATATGTTGACATTCAGGAAAGTCAACAATTTAAACCTCATAGGTTACATATATTCAAATTTTGCTATGTGCCAAGATGGTAGGAATTCCACATGAAGGTATATTTGTATGTTAGGAGATAGTGCAATATCGTGGAAGAGTATCAAGTAGACAGTAGTAACCTCCTTGACTATGCATGTAGAGTTTGTAACATGTTATGGGACTATTTTACTGACGGTTTAACTCAAAAACTTGATTTCTGAATTGTCTGTAGATGATTCAGTTGCTAGACCCATTCGGTTATATTGTGATAATCATTTTGTTGTATTGTTCAGTAACAACAATACAAATATCACAAGGTCTAAGCATTTAGAGGTCAAATATCTGACCATAAAGGAATTAATATAGAAAGGTGACATTAAGGTAGAGCATTTAGAGATTGAGTATATGTTTGCTAATCCTTTAATTAAAGGGCTTCACCTAGTTATTTTTCAGAGACGTGTGTAGTATAGGTTTATTGTAGTCCTTAAACACTGTCACTTACCCAGTGTTTGGTTAGTGTCCTCGTGGGTGAGGACAGTGAACAAGGACATAAAAGTTCTGTCCTCTGCACCGGTTTGCTTGCTGTCTTCACCTATTTTCGTTCCGTCCTTGAAGGACAAAGACACAAATTTTTTGTACCTCCCAATTCTGTGGTACAAAAATTCTTGTCCTACGGACAAAAACAAAATACACAAAGAAATGTCCAAAATACCCTCCCATACTTACTCTGAAACTTAATTCACTCTCAAATTTTCACATCTCTGTTGTATATTTTAATTAAATATAATGTAATAAAATAAATAATAATGTTATTTTAATTAATTAATTAATTACAATTTTT
>JANQAP020076993.1:3030-23502 GCA_026874005.2 Erythroxylum coriaceum | reverse complement strand
CCCACGTGAATCTCCATGAAATCCTCCATCCATGGCAGCAAGCTTTCCATCAAGAACATGTTGACCTTGGTTCTCATTAGTTTGACTTCTATCTCTTTATAGAGGTCAAACTGGAAGGATAGCGAGGCTTGCCTTAAAACCAAAAGATGTTGCAAAAGCCAAAGATTTGGTTTCTTCTTCTAAAGGTAAAATCAAAACTAAACCCTCTAAGTGTTTCAGGTGTCAAGGAATTTGGCATGTTAGGTCATTGTCCAAATAAAAGGACTATGGTTATTTTGGACAATGATTAAGTAGAAAGCATTAGCTCAAGTGATGATAAAATGTCATCACTAGAAGATTAGAGTGATGTGGATGTTAAAGGACTCGTGAGTGGAGAATTGTTGATCACTAGGCAAACTCTTAACATTCAGCCTAAAAATGAAAGTTATGAGGCCCAATATAAGCATATCTTTCATACTTGATGCCATATGAATAGCAAGCTATATAGCACGATCGTTGATAGTGGGAGTTGCACTAATGTTGCTCATTTTATTGGTTGACAAACTAAAGTTGAAAACTTTAAATCATCCAAAATCATCCATGTTGCAATGGTTGAATGAGTGTGGTGAAGTTAAGGTGATAAAATAGGTTATAGTGGCGTTTTCCAATGGCAGTTGCAATGATAATGTTCTATGTGATGTAGCACCAATGCATACTAGTCATCTTATTTTGGGGCATCCATGGCTGTTTGATAGAAAATTTCAACATAATGGGTATAAAAACAATTACTACTTCGTCATGAACAACCAATATATGGTCTTAACATCTTTCAAACCATGGGAAGCATATAAGAATATTAGGATAGCAAGAGAATATAAATTGAGAGAAAAGCAAGTGAGTGCTTAAGAAAAAAGTGAGTGTAAAAGAGAATGAAAAGAGCATAGTAGTGAGTAATGAGAGAAGAAAATTGGATTGTGATACTTACAATAAAGAGAAAAGTATGAGGGTTGGTGTCTATGCTACTCGCAATGAGGTAAACAGTGCTATGTTATCGAGATAATAGCTATTTGTACATATGTACAAGGATCTTAATCGTTCAACTAATGACCTTAGTCTTTCTTTTCCTTGTGTTGTTGCAACTAATGACCTTAGTCTTTCTTTTCCTAGTGTTGTTGCGTCTTTATTGCAGGAATTTGCTGATTTATTTGTTGATTTTAGATCATAACTCAAACAAGAAATCTCATGATTTCATAAGCATACAAGATCCTACGCATGTCACTAAGAAGAGTAGGATGATATACTAACTTAAAACGTAGCAGAATAACTCCTTATATGCTTGATGTTTTGCCTCCCTTGTGGAGATCCACTATGAGTTCTCCTTCTTCTCTAACTTGTCATGGTTGGAATGGATGGAGGAGACCAATCTTGTCACAACACATTAAGGTCAGAAGAGTTGCTAACTCGTGAAAGTAGCAATCCTTATGGTTCACCCACAATGCTCTTAATAAACTTAAGAACTATTTTATGGGAGAGTGCTTCAACTTATGAAGACTTGAAAGAAGTGTGTGTTTTCAGCTTAAAGATAGGAAGAAGAGTGTAACACCCTCAAAGGAACTACAAAATTCCTTTTATAGGCAACCAAAAGGTACCTTTAAAGAGTCATGACTCTTCCAAGAGTTATGTCTCTTGGCAAAACATCATGACTCTTGGCCAAAGGACACATCCTTTGGCAAAGAGTCATGTATCTTCACTGAAAGTCATGATGGTACACTCATGACCATTCATTCTTGTACTTGAACCCCTTTTTGGCAGAATGGTCATAGCCATTGACCGAAACAACACATCCTTTTATCCAAAGTACACATACCTTGATGAAAGGGTGTCATATATGTTCATTCTAAGGCAAGATACATAATGAATCTTCTGAATTCAATCTCTTGGCCGAATTCATCCTTTCTTGGTCGAGTTCACGTATCCATGTGGAGATAATGAAATTGCACTCTAAGTGTATGCATGGGAAGATGCATTATGGCGTGCTACAACTTATAGTACACCCTAGTGTCCATTATGCACTCAAGCACGCTAGATTCCTTCATCTAGAACCATCAATTTCGCCTATTAAGCTTTGAGTTTCAACTCCAACTCATGCTCTTAATTGGCTCTTCTAACTTAACTAGTGTGAACACATTTATAGCTTGCTTTAATCCCCAAGAACCAAAGATGAGCTGGGGTAACCTCAATTGGGTCCAATTGAGCTTATCCCTAGCTTTCTAGCTATTAACTAGTTTTAATGAGCTCTCACAAGCTCACCTTAAGCTAGCTTTAGACACTTAAGCTAAGGAAAAGTCAAGTCAAGTCACTTATAGCTTACATAAGCTTCATTGAGCTCCCTTAAGTTGAGGGTTAGCTCCTTACATGAAACCCAAGCACTTTCAAATATATCTTGGTCCGTCAAATGGAATTTGTAGTGCTTAGGATATAAAATTCCAACACCAAATCTGTACATGTTACAATGGTTAAATGATAGTGGTGTTGTGAAGGTGAATCGACAAGTATTAGTTTCTTTCTCCATTGGTAGATATAAGGATGAGGTGTAGTGATATGTGGTACCTATGTAAGTTGGGCATATGTTATCACCTATGACAAGGAAGGTGATAGTCTGAAGAAAAATATATATTTTAAATGAAAAAGAGAAAAATTTAAAAATGTTATGTAAACTTACTTTTTTATATGTCTTTTAGAAAACATAAGAACATGGTCGAATAGGCATGTCCTTTATATTTTTCTTATCCCTAGGGAGAGCCATCATACATATAAACTTAGACCTAATTCTAACCTTACAAAAGATGGTATCAGTCTTCTTCGTATTTTAGTGAAGAAGCATTCTTCCCCACTGTAGGCTAATTTTGAATAAGGAGGGTGACCACATTATCCACCAGATGAGAAGA
This sequence comes from Erythroxylum coriaceum, assembly GCA_026874005.2. NCBI lineage: Eukaryota > Viridiplantae > Streptophyta > Magnoliopsida > Malpighiales > Erythroxylaceae > Erythroxylum > Erythroxylum coriaceum. The sequence goes on along the minus strand of JANQAP020076993.1, from coordinate 20,575 downwards.
CGAAGAGGTAAAGGACAAGAAACGCAGGGAGATAGGGGAGGATATAACAAGGTTGGTTAGCTCAATGATAGTGACCTTAATATTTTTATGTCATTCTTTTCTTCTTCCTTTATCTGAAATATGACATTGGCAAGCCTCTCTCTTTTGTCACCTTAACATTTATTAGCTTTTTTTTCACGATAGTAAAAAATATAATAAGGGTGGTAGTACAATATCTGAAAGCATTAGGCAACAACGAATAAAGAAAAAGAAACCTTCAAAGATGGTCTTCTTTAGAAAATACCCCTGAATTAATCAAGCTTTATTTGCATAAGAGTTTAATTCAATGTGGAAAAATTATGCTTAGATCTATAAGTTTATGTGATAGAACACTAAGCATGCATTATCCCTATCCCATCTAGGAAACCTTTTACCTAAAGCCTTCATACAAGCCAAGAGGGCCACAAGCCTATTGGTTTGAAAAGAAGACAAACTTCTCCTTCCAAAAGTGTGGCCCATTTTGAACTACTTGGCACACCTAAGTTTTATTATCCACTCTACATCACCATAGGCATATAATGACATATAAACAATTTAAGGCTGGGGCACCTCAGTAATATGATCGGAAACAATGAACCTAGTCAATAAGCTCCAAGCATGCATATGTAATTAGCCAAGACTTAAGCCTGTCATATTCAATATCTTCTTAAAAGTGGGATGGAGAAGGAGTTAAAGTGACACTTGAAGGGGTCATAATAAAACCTAACCTCTTTGGGTCTCAGGATAACATACATGCTTTTCATCATTAGGGAATGTGAGTGAGATCTCCAGAGGGATGTATAACTTCTCCCTTAACTTCTTGAACTTAGTGCTATGTAACTTATTCAAGTGTAGTTAACTTTTATCAAAGTTATGCAAGAAAGATAAAGATGAGTTTTAGAGATAAAGCCTATTTTCAAACATGAATGAATCAAGCTCATATGACACTCGAAAAGTAGGGTATTTACTATGGTTGACAAAAATAGATTTTTTATGGACTTGATAATATAGGGTTATAGATCCTACGATTTGAGGCTATTAAACTACATCACCATAGCTACCTAAGCTATAACTTTTAAAGCTACTAATTTCATTCCCTAAGCTACTCCTATCATCATTTCTACTATCCCTTATCAAAGAAAATAAAAAACAAAATATGGACTTACATCCTAAAAAAATTTTAGGCCAAACCTTAATGTTGAAATCCTCTAAAAAATACAAGCTGGTAGTCCAAGGTAGATGTTTCTTACTTTAGTGACTCTTTAATGATGGAGAAAATGAGTCATAACCTACACTCTATGTCCATTTTATGGAGGGATGAATGCTTTTCATTGCCTAAGGCTAACAACTCAAATTGGATTATGTTTCACAGTCTAATAACTCAAATTGGATTATGTTTCACCTCCCTTTAGGTAGTGAAAATGTCTTTATCATAGTTATATTCCATTAGGAATATTTTTGGAAAAAATTTCTAACGAAGCTTCTAATGGATGATTCTTGTCAAATTCTTGACCTACCTCATGTAGGGTTATGAAAGGAATCTCAAAGATGTATTGTTGAAGAGGATTGGAGTTAGACTATCATAAGTAGGTCTGTTAGAGGAAGGTTTAAGATGATTTTATTGATTGTTGTTAAGTTATCTACTTACCATATAGGTCTGCACATGAAAATACATAACAAAGTTGGTGAATATGGTCATCAATTTGTCAAAAGAAAATATGTTTACGATGACTTTAAATTGGTGTTCACTCTATCTCACCTTAGTAGACACCTTCAACAGGCCTGTTAGGAATCATTTCCTTTTGAGTGATCTTCATAGTGCTTAACCTGCTCTTATAGTCCTATAGTGCAATTTTTTAGCAATTAACAATTGACTTTGGAATGTTCTAAAGTACCATTTGATTAAGAAACTATCTCTGTGTACATGATTATTAAAAGTTTCGTTCTTGATTAAAACTTAGGGAAAAATGATACATCCCTAATAAGTGTATGGATATAGCTTGAATTGATCTAACAATGCCTACCCATCTTTTTTAGACCTCGTGCTTTGGACCAATGTTAGATGTTTAGCTTTTTAAAAAGGGTGATTCCAACCATGATAAAATTCAGCCACACAGAGAGGTAAAATCCTAATCATATATCAACTAAGCTACCTAGTGGAGGTTGGATTCAACTCTATTAAGGAGAATTAAAGTCCAACTACATATCAAAGAAAGATTACCTACAAGAGGGAGATACTCCATGGTAACTTCATATAACCACATTCATTAAGCACAATTAGTAATCTTCTCACATACTTAACACCCCTCAACTTTACTAACTTAAGCATCCAAGTGTGTCTTTTGAGAAAACCCCAAATTGGAGTACTTATTTTTATAACCTACTAAATGAAGATAAACCTAATAGACCTATCATAAATTCACTCTATATTTATGAGTGACTATTGCACCTTCTCTAATATTCACACTCTAATAATATGAACTTTTGTTGTTGTGTCTCAATTTGCTCAAAACATGTTTATATATGTAAAGTAATTCACAATATGCCATGTTTAGTAGCTTTTATTGTATTTTGGAAATTAAGAATTCATTCCAAAATTGAATAGAGATTACAAACACTCCTTACTAATAAGAATTCTAGAGCTATTCTTGTAGCCTAATATGGTTCATATAGTTTTAGCAGACACATTTGTTTAACAAGTTTTCCATTGTTTAACAAGTTTTCAATTACAAACAAAGGATAACAACACATACCACGTGAGTTGCTACTTTTAACTAACCTGGTTCTCTTGATGCTTAAATCCAAGTTACTAAAAGAGTCACTAAAGAGACCACATGGAAGCTAATGTGGGGCTACATATTTCTTGAATCTAATTTACCAAAAGTTGCTAATTAGAAACTAGAAAACGACTACAGAACAATACTAACATGGTTTGGGCTTCATAACTAAGTTATAGCCCAATTATAATAAAACATGCTTACTAATAACAAAAACGAAGGAAAACCCTTAAATACATCTTAATTATGCAAATTAGGCTTCGTTTAACTCAAACAAGTGAACCAGGTTGTTAGACATTCTCTAAGCTTTCTTCTTCGTATATTAAGCATATTCCATCTTCAACAACATGTAGAAATATGATTAATCTTGGTAACGCATCTGACTCATCTTGAACAGCCTCCTTTTCATGCATCTCCATGATTAATCCATGTGAAGCTATATTCATGCATTTGGACTTTGCCTTAGTCATTGGACCTCCAATTCCTTTCAAAGGATCATAAGAATGGTTTAAAATAGGTGCTGAAGCAAGCTAATCTCCATCAAATAATGAACTTTATTGGAGGCAAACAAATATGGGACAACGTATTAATAGCTCAAGAAATCTTCAAAACTATGTGATAAGAACCTTAGCTATAAAGAGATTGAACTCAAACCAAATAAAGAATCTAGAATCCTATGATCGAATTTGAAAATAAGAAAGAACTTGACTATAATTAAAATTGATGAATATAAGATTTTCTTATTGCCACAAGTGGCCTTGATAAGATCATATTTAGTTTTTGGGTAAAGAACCTCAATGGGATGTAGTGGGAGAGTCACTCACAAAAATGCTCCAACAAGCATTTTTGACAGGAACTATCCCTCCGGAGATTAATACGACACTCCCTATTCTCATTCCTAAGGTGGAGGGCCCTAGAACTTTCCATCACTATCGTCCAATCAGCCTTTGTAATGTAGTATATAAACTCATTACGAAAGTGCTAGTCAATTGTCTAAGACCCATCTTACCGTACGTTGTCCAACCTACTCAAACCAGTTTTGTGCATGACAGAACTATCACTAGTAACATTATCATCACACAAGAGATTATTCACACTATGCGCCGAAGACTTGGGGGATGGTATATGGTCATTAAAATTGACCTTCAAAAAGCCTACGATAGACTATGTTGGGACTTTGTGGAAAATACCCTCAGGGATCTCGGTTTCCCTCATATCATTATACAGCTCATAGTGAGTTGTATTAGCTCATGTTCTATGCAAGTCCTCTGGAATGGCACCCCCACAAAGACATTCTGGCCTTCGAGAGGACTTAGATAGAGTGATCCAATTTCTCCGTATTTATTTGTCCTTTGCATGGAACGTCTTTCACTAGCTATTGCCCAACAAGTCCGCGACCAACTCAGGGCTCCTTTTAAAACAAGTCGTCATGGTCCAGCCATCTCTCACCTCTTTTTTGCGGATGATCTTATCCTATTTGCCAAAGCTTCTAGCAACCAGGTAGGGGTGATTAAAAAAGTGCTTGATGAGTTTTGCTTAAGCTCTGGCCAACTGGTCAGCAGAGATAAGATTGTTTTGTTCTTGTCCCGTAGTGTCCCACCTAGTGAAGCCCATTGCCTTAGTAGCAGCTTGGGCTTCAAAGTGGAGAACAATTTGTGGAAGTATCTTGGAGTGCCTCTTCTTCACAACAGAGTCAATCGGACTACATATCAACCCATTGCTGACTGAGTTTCACGACGCCTATCTAACTGATCTACCAAAACGCTTTCCTTTGCTGGTTGAACAACACTTACACAATCTGTTCTATTAGCTGTCCCTTGTTATACAATGCAAACGACTTCTATCCCATAAGTAACACTTCATAAGATGGAGAGCAATTGTCGTCGATTCATTTGGGGGGCAACTCGTGATAAAAAACGAATCAGCTTAGTGAAATGGGATACCGTATGTCAACCTAAAGATAAAGTAGGCTTGGGATTGCGAAACTTGAAGACATGTAATGAAGTTTTTATTATGAAACTAGCTTGGCAAATTCTAACTTTGTCGGAAGCTCTTAGGGTGCGAGTTCTTCGTAGTAAGTATCTGCATAATGTGGAAGGTATCCCTCCTTGTTTGATTCCCACTAATTGCTCTTTGTTATGGTGGACCATTTGCAAGATTTGGCCTTCCATGACTTCTCAAATTTGGTGGGCGGTTGGTGATGGGAGGACTATGAATTTCTGGGATGATATATGGATCGGCAACACTGCTCTCTATACTGTTTATGGGCTAACCCTAACGGATGAGGAACAAAAATTGACTATTGCTGAGGTAACTAATGAGTTTGGAAGTTGGCGGTGGGACTTCATCTCTTCCAAATTGCCTCCTTCTGTTTGTGATAAAATTACAGGTGTCCTGCCACCTTCGTTGCTTTATGGTCATTACCAGTTTTTTTGGGGGTTTCTCCGAATTGGGGCATTTTTCGGTTAAATCAGCATATGCAACTATCAGTCACAATTCCTGGCCTTCTCCTGATAACACCTGGAAATTGGCATGGCAGTTCTTAGGACCCCAACGTATTCAGGCCTTTCTTTGGTTGGTTCTACAGGGTAAACTCTTAACTAAACAGGAATTATGCCACCGGCATCTTGGGAGCAAACTTCATGTGATACCTATTATGGGGTGAAGGAATCTTTGAGCCATGTTCTTCTCGATTGCATTGAAGTCAAAGTTATTTGGGACCGGTTAAATACTCGGCAGTATCGTCACAATTTTTTTCAGCAACAGTGTTAAAGATTGGTTGGTTACAGACCTCTCAAAATAGGAGGGAGCAAATCTTGATGATGATTGGCAGCTTACGTTTGGGGTTACTTGCTGGCTTCTTTGGCAGTGGAGGAATCGAAGAATCTTCATGAACAAAATTCAAGGGAACAAGATCACGACAATCCTCACTCACGTTCATGAGATACAAAGAGTTAACACTGACTACTATGCCCCGACAATTGAGGCAGGAATATTTGATTCGTTGGGTTCCTCTGGTGGTAGGGTGGATGAAACTTAATACTGATGGGGCCTTTAAAACTTCAAGTGGGTTGGCAACAACAAGTGGCTTATTACGGGATCACCTTGGTTGCTAGAAGGGAGGGTTTGCTTTGCATATAGGTACTTGTACCCTTGCTGCTGCTAAGCTTTGGGGGGTTCTGTAAGGTTTGCAACTGGCTTGGGCAACTGGTGTTCCAAACCTCATCTTGGAGGTGGATAGTCTCTGTGTGGTCAAGATGCTCACTCAGGATTGTATTTCAGTCAATCACCTCTGGTCCCTTGTAACTGCTGCTAAAGCGTGGATAAATCGTGACTAGGTAGTGAGAATTGTTCGCATCTACCGGGAAGGCAATTGTGCAGTTGATTGGATGGCGAATATGGCCATAACTCTTTCTCTTGGCTACCATGAGTTTCCTCTCACTCCAGTTGGCATTTCTCACATTTTAGACAGGGATAAGGTTGGTGTTACCGTCCCTCGACTCTGCCCTGTGACTTAAGGCTTTTGCCTCTTCTTTTGTTATAAAAAAAAGAACCAAGAAGAAGCACTCAAAAAGTATTAGAAAGCCCTCAAAATTCTTATTATTGATCTATTAAATTGAATATACCCAACTCTTAAAAATGAAAGGGCATCTCCCCCGATTCTTGACTAGGTGATATAGGCATAAGCTGAATGGGAAAACAGATATTCCCTACTAAATAGGAGTTATAAATAAGAAAGGAAGTAAACTAAAATCTAAGACAAATGCAAGTTAAAGAAAGACTCCTAAATAAATAAGAAAATAGCTAAACTAACACATGTTTTTACTATTCACTATCAAATAGCCTATAATACATCTAATACGTGAATTGGGCCTAATTAACACGTGAATTTGAGCCTCCAAAGCTTGTTCCTCAATTTTAACATTTATTCACTCCTTCACATTGTAAAAATGTGATCAGTCTCAGAAAATAGTAAGGTCTTCATGAATAGTCTCCTCTTTAATTTAATTTTCATAAGTCAGTCCTTGTGAAGTTTGTTTCATAAGCTTGGTCTTTGATCATGTCATTGGCCCTCCAATTCGCTGCAAAGGATCTTAAGACTAATTCGATATAAAAACTTGATTTCCATCATCATTCATTCTCAAATCACCTATATTATATAAAGATAAATCAATAACATTAAAAGTAGCACTCATATTACCATAACTACTTAGTAAGTCAAGCTTGTTAGCATTATCATTGATCTTCTCCAGCACTCCTCAAGCCTATAACTTTGATTTCCTTTAAGTACAAAATCACTCATTCTATAAATGAAACCAAACCCAATCTTCTTGTTTAAATACAACTTTAACTCGCCCCTTATTAGCTTGACTGAATAGCATATTCTCCCTCTCTATTTTGGACTAAACCTTAACATGTAAATACCAAACAAAATTTTCCTTATGCTTACCATCTAAATTAGCATGCTCATTTGTAGGTAAAGGTAAGATATCCCAAGGTGATAAAGTATTAAAGGATATACAGTTTCAAAAGGAGAATAAGAAGTAGTAGAATGAATAAAACAATATGCAAACTCAATATGTGGTAAACACTTCTCCCAATGTTTCTAATTCTTTAGAATGATAATATGTAACAAAGTAGTAAGTTTTCTATTAACTACTTCAGTTTGTCCATTCGTTTGAGGATGTGCAATAGTAGAAAATAAGAGTTTAGTTCTAAATTTATTACATAAAATATGCCAAAATTGACTTAAGAAAATAACATCTCGATCACTTACTATTGTTCTAGGCAGACATGTAAATACTATCCATTTAATGACAAGTCAATAACACGTTATTTTTAGAACAAGCAATGAAATGCTACATTTTATTAAACCTATCAACAACAACAAATATGTTGTCCTAATTACTTTGAGACCTGGGAAACCTAACATAAAGTCCATACATGTCACTCCAAGGTTGATTAGGTATGGAAAAGGTATATACAAACCATACGGAAAAACTTTAGATTTATCTTATTTACATTTTATACACTTATCATAAATAGATTGCACATCATGTTTCATGTTAAGCCAATAAAAATGCTCATGAAATACATAAAAAGTCTTTTGTATACCAAAATGTCCTATTAAACCACCACCATGAGTCCCCGTAACAAGCAACTCACACATAGAACAATTAGGCACACAAAGTTTATCTTTCTTAAATAGGAAACCATCATGCCTAAAATACTCACCATATGCACTCTTATCAAAATCTGTCATCGGCTGAAATCATCATCATTAACATACAAATATTTAATAATTTTAAATCAAGCAACTTAGTCTACAAAGTAGTAGGTAATATATACCTTCTAGACAAAGCTTCAACAGCAATGTTTTCCTTCCCCTTATATTTAATCACATAAGAGAACATTTCAGTAACCTCTAACCACTTGGCAAGTCTCTTATTAACCTTAGCTTGGGCTTTCTAGAATTTCAAGCTCTCATGATTTCAATATATGATGAATTCCTTCGACCACAAGTAGTGTTGCCACGTTTGTAAAGTTCTCAACAATGCACACAACTCCTTGTCATAAGTAGAGTAAGTTAATGCCACCCTATTAAGCTTCTCACTAAAATAAGCAATCAGTTAGGAATCTTACATCAAAATAGCTCCCATATATTAACTTGGTGCATCGCACTCAATCTTAAAAGCTTTATCAAAGTTTGACAAACATAAAAAAAAAGTGTCTTAGTTATCTTCCTAAGTATTAAAAGCCCTTTTATATAAATCACATCACTTAAATGCGGCATCTTTTTAACAAGTTCATTCAAAGGTGCAGTAATAGAACTAAAATCCTTTATGAACCTCTTATGAAAACTTACTAGATTATGAAATCTCCTTACCTGATTCGCGTTATCTCCTTAATTGCCTTTACCTTTTCTTCATCTACACTAATTCCATGACAACTCATAACAAAGCCAAGAAACATAATAGCTTCCATGTAAAATGAACATTTCTTAAAATTAGCATGGCAAAAGGGTCAATTTTGACCCTAAGTTTTAAACCAATTGAAAATTTAACCCTAATAAATATTTATAAAATGTTTAAATATAACCCCATAATAACGAAAAAATTGAAGGTCGTTAGTTTTCTGCTAGGTTAGCGATGACATGGTAGTTTTTAATATTAATTTAGTTCTTTTGCAAGCTTCATACTACTACGTCATATTTGACCTGGCAATATGGGGCCCACTTTCTTAAAAAATTAAAAAACTTTATAATATCTGACATCTCAGATAGACCTGACGAGCTCATCAGAATTGAGGGAGGAGGGAAAGTCATAAACTAGAATGGTGCCACAGTATTCGGAGTTCTTGCCATGTTCAAAGCTATAGATTTTCTTCTACATATCTAATTCTCATCTTCTTTTGAGTGATTTGAGAAGATTTTTCCTCCAAATACTTTTGTTTTTGAGCTTTCAAAATCTTTAAGTTTAAAAACTTTTGAACATTTGCATGGTGGGACTTTTCTTCAAAAGTTAGGAAAGGACTCAAATTATTGTTGTTGAATTTCCTTTTTCTTGCGATTTTAGAAAGTGACTAGACGAATACTATGTGGCTTAAGTCTAAAGTCCTCCATCATTATCATTTATTAGAATCTTTGACTAGCTTTATCATATTTGTTAATTTACTGTATATATTTTTGGAATCGTAGTTGTTAAACTACTAAAACCTAAATCTAAGCTAGAGCTTTGTTGTTTAGTATTGTGCTTTGAAGAGTACATTTGTAAATTTTAAAAGATTTGATGTGATGAGAACCAAGGAGCCAATGTGCAAACAGTTATTAAAGACTCTTTGCACATTCCAGATGGTCCAATTATAAGGTCAAGGGCTAAGAAGATGAACACTTAATGGGCTAATTCAAGATATTTGCACCAAACAAGTTATTTTGGGCCAAAAGAGAAGCCTTGAAGGTGGAACATACAACCCAAGTATTATTAATAGGGTCCAAGTACTTAGTGGGCATATATTAGAGTCAGTTGGGCCTTAAATGTGCTGATTAGCCCACCAAGGCTGGGTATTACGAATTTTGGGCTAATGGGCATACCAAATAGACTTGTTTTCACTTCTTTTCTTAGGTTTAGACCTAGGCATATAAATATGCATCTTATGTATTCAAAACAACTTTTGACATCTTTTTATGAGAATTGAGTGAAACTTCTCTTAGGTTCTTCATTGAACTGCAAAACTTATCAAGATTGATTCAATCTTGCGGCATTCAAACCTGACGTATCACTCCCTCTTCTCGTCTATTCTAGAGTGTGGCATCCATAACCTTCTTTTTATCCTTTGTTTGTGTTTGTTGTGACATGATTTAGCTTTCTTGGAGGTGGAATCTGTCTTGCTTTGTGGCTGTCCAGATTTAGTCATTTTGGGGTTTGTATCACAATGGAACTTATGTTATGCATCTCCATGCAAAGGGGCTTTGACTATATTATTTCAAGCTTATATCTATGCTACAAAGATCTTCTTCTAACTTTGTAACATAAGCTTAAAGAATATTGGAAGGATGGGATTGATTCTTACCTCATCCTAATTACTTATTTTGTGGTTTAGGTGATCGGTACTTAAGACCATGGGTAATCCCAATGTCGAAGGTCACTTTCATAATGAGGATTGACGATGATAAATGGATAATATTAGCAATTGATGGTCTATAGGATGTCATGAAAATTGAAAATCTTGGAAGAGTGGCTCGTTGCATGCATAAAAGGTAGTGGAGATTGTCAATTTCCAATGAGATATTGCTAGCGCAAGTTGTAGATGATAACCTTAAAGAAATAGCATATGGTAGAAACAATTCGGTTAACATATCTATCATTGTGGTTGATTCAAAATCTAAGAGAAGGCAGCAGTTGAGACCATGAATATATGTATCATGCAATTTGCATGACATTTTTAGCAATATCAATAATCTCTTTATGAATCCATATTTGCACGACATTTTTAGCTAAACCAATAATCTCTTTATGAATCCATCTGATGCACATTTCGTGTGCATGTCTATCAAACTACACCCTATGTAGAAATCCAAAGTCAAGATCTTTATTATTATCCAAGAAGGCAATTGGTTTCCAAGAGATGATGACCCCAGTTTAGTAGAAGTAGAAACAACTTCACTTAGAGTAAACCTATCAGGAACATATTCACACACAAGCATGTCCAGAAACAAAACTACGACCTCTCTTAGAAAGCTCGAGTGTTGAAATCTAGTTATAAGCAAAGTCCAAGTTACCGCATTCCTGTCAGGCATTTTATCAAACAACTTACACGCAGACTCAAAATCAACCTTTTGGAAATTAAATAAGGTGGATCCCACAAGTTAAAAAATAATTTTTTTAATTTTTTTAAAAAGCAGGCCCTACATTACCATGTCAAATGTGACGTGGGAGTGTAGGGCTTGTAGAAGAAATAAATTAATATTAAAAATTGCCAGTTATTGCTGACCTGGCATAAAACTGACGACCATCAGTCTTTCTGTTATTATGAGGTTATATTTAAATGTTTTCAAAATATTAAAGTCTTATTTGTACTTTCTGAAACGTATACATTTGTTAATTGACGTTAAACTTAAGGTCAAAATTGAACCATTTGCCAAATTAGCATACAAATTATGCTATTTCAAAACATCAAAAATAGAACGCAAATGTTCAACATGATCATCTATATTTTTACCATACACCAAACTGTCATCAAAGTAGACTACAACAAATTTCCCATTGAAAGATTTCAAAACATAATTCATTAAGCTCATAAAGGTACTAGGTGCATTTGTATACCCAAAGGACATTACCAACCACCACCGATATAAACCATATTTTTTTAAATGCATTTTTCCATTCATCTTCCTCTTTTATATGAATCTGATGATAGCAAATTCTTTAAATTAATTTTGGAAAACTCGCACAAAATATACAATTCATCAAGCAGATCATTTAATCTAGGAATAAGATGTCTATACTTCAACTAGACTTTAATGATAACTCGACAATCTACACACATGCAGCATATTGCATCCTTCTTAATCACCAAAAATAACATAAACTGAACATGGGCTAAAACTCACCATTACAAACCCTTTTTGTACCAACTCATCAACTTTGAATCTCCTTATACTCCTTAAGGTTAGTCCTATAGATTGCCTTATTAGGAATTGGTGAACCTAGGACAAAGTCTATTTGGTGTTTAATGCCTCTTAAAGGAGGTAAATTATATGGTAATTCCTTGGGAAAAAGATTCACAAATTACTACAATTAAGAAACAATAGCACAACAAAAGAAGAGTTTAGATCATTAGCTGAAAATTGTTGCCTTGCTAACACAAAATTCTTAATCTCACCTTTTTTAACCAAGGCAATGACTCTAACTTTTCTTCATATCTTGTGCCCCTCAATTAGAACTTGTCCTCACGTTACTCAACACTTTGCCTTTTCCACTCTTTTACTCACAATCACTCCTTCTGTCACTCTTCGCTTTGTTTTGTGCACTTAGTTGTTGTGCTTTCAGCTTACACTCTAATCTATCCTAATCTAATCCTCATATGCTTCCAATGGTTTGAGAGGCATTAATACAATAATTCAGTTATTTATTACAAGAGTATGTCTATTTTGGTAGCAATCATAGGTAACATTCTTGTCAAACTGCCATAGAGGCCCCAAGAGTATATGATCAGTGTGCATTGGTACTATATCACAAAGCACCTTGTCCTTGATGTTGCTAATAGAAAACACCACTGCACCTTATTTGTCCCCTTAACTTCTCTGTAATCATTCAACCATTGCAATTTTACCATGATTTAGGATGCTTCATTGTAGGTAATTTTAGTTTATTAACTAACAAATTAATTCCTTGTAGTAATGGCTAGGTATAAACCTCTTCCACATTATCTTCATCTCCTCCCATGATCGAATAGGACTTTTACCATTCCTACAACTACTAATCACAAATTGATGCCACTAAATAATAGTGTAATCCTTGAACTCAATTATTGTAAGTTTTACCTTCTTTTAGTTGAAATAATTATGACAATCAAACATATTTTCTACCTTCCACTCCCACTCCAAGAACAACTCATCATTTTTACCTTGGTAGGTAAGGATTCTCATCTTAAAACTATCCAAGTTGTTATCTTTCCTTGACACAGTCCATTTTTCTTTTCTACAACTACTCTCCTCACAATTAGAATTCCTCTCTTGCTCCTCAATCAAATGTCTCCTAGAGGATTTAGATTTGAATGACAATTCTATACTATCCAACCTAGTGTTTGATGCCTTAAATTGATCGAAGAAGATCTCCATGTACAACTTAACATCAATACCAATACAATTTCACCACTACTCATGTTTTTAAAAAATACAAAAAATTCACTAGAAATAAAAATTGGGTTTTCCTTACACAATACCGTACAATTTTACACTCAAGATTCTTTGAACACAAATGTTTCACTCAATTTGGATTTTCAAGATAATGTTCTCACCCTTTTGTATTTAACACTTAACTTTCACTTATAAATTCTTCAGCAAGAACTTTATCAATGATCCTACTGAAACAATTAGTAAGAACCAAATGCAATTAAATTCAGGAAGAATTTTCAATGATAGTGAAATGTCAAAGAAGAGTAAACAAGGAATAAATAGAAAATCAATGGTAGTGAATGTCAAACATGAGTAAACAAGGAATAAACAGCCAATCAACTAATAAATCAAACAACAATGCTCTAGGAATAGCCAGCAATTAACAAAACAAAGATTGATAGAATATTGCTAAATGCACATTTTTTTCGTCTTACTTTTTTTTTACTTTTTATGATTTGCACAAATCATATTTAAGGTAAAACCATAATTATGTTTGATTTACAACTCAATTCTAAATAAAGTTATTAATCAGGCATAAAAGCACATAACCTAATCTAAGAACTCAGAATTTATGAAGCAGAAGACACAATTTGGTGCAATATGAATTAATTAAAAAAGATTGAAGCAAATCAGGTTTACTTTAAGAATTGATGTCCTGTAAAAAAAAGGAATAGAACAAATCAAAATTAATGTTATGCACAATAGGAATAGAAAATAACAATTAGAGATGAAAAGAAATTAAATGATGGAACTCGATTCCAAACAACCAAAGCACTAATACCAATTAATAAGAAAGCTATAAAGAGCTTAAACCTAAACCAAAAATGGAATTCATAACCCCATGATAGAATTTGAAAATAAGGGAGAACTTGATTCTAACCAAACAAATTGTTAAAATCAAATGTATAAGGATTTTGGATTGCCGAAAGTTGCCTTGATAAGATCATATTTACTTTTTAGGTAAATAACCAAATGAAACACTCATAAAATATGAGAAAAATTTTAAAATTTGTATTATTAATCTGATGAAAATAATACACCCATATAGCTTTTTATTTAGTTTTTTAGAATCCTAAAAAGGAAATGACTCAACTTATTCTTGACTAGGTGATAATAGAGGCATAAACTGATTGGGAAAATAGATATTCCCTATTAAATAGGCGTGACAAATAAGAATGGAAATCAACTAAATTCTAAAATAAATCCTAATTAAACAAGGACTCCTAAATAAATAAGAAAAAATAAAATAAGACATGTTTTTATTAAACACTGCTAAACAACCCATAATACATCTAATATGCAAATTGGGCCCAATGAACATGTGAATTTAGGCCTCTAAAGATTGATTCCTCATGTTTAACATATATTCAATTCTTTATGTTACAAAAACGTGATCAATCTTAGAAACACATTAAAGTCTTTAGGAACAGTCACCCCTTTAGCTTAAATTTCTAAAATTAGTCCTCATAAAGCTTGCTTGCTTAGCTTGATCTTCGTTCTTGTCATTAGCATCCAATTCCTTGCAAAGGATCTTGACTCTACAAATTTGGATTTCATCATTATTAAAGCTAACAAATTGGTTGAGACAATGCATAACCACAACATCCTTTAGTGTGTTGATTAATGGAGAACCTACAAAGATCTTCAAAGGGCGCAAAGGATTAAAGCTAGGAGACTCTATTTGCACCTATATTTTCATACTTGGAAAGGAAGCTTTGTCTAGATTAATGAAGAACAAGATAGCCTTAGTACTAGGTTTCAAATTCCATAGCAGATGTAAGACGAGTGGCCTAGTAAATCTATCTTTTACAGGTGATCTGATGTTGTTTACAAGAGTATAGGAGAATTCAATAAGGCTATTAATGAATAATACTCACCATTTAAAAGTGCTATCAATACTAGAGATAAACCATAGTAAGATTTAATTTCTCCTTTCAGTAACTGTTCAACTTCTGGAAGCTAGATTATTAGATGTAATAGGTTTAAACACTCACAAAATTCTTGCAATATACATTTGTATCCCTTTTGGCTACAAGCAGTATTAACTTTAGAGAGAACCTTCTTTTAGTGGAGAAAGTACAAAGAATACTAGGGACATGGTGCAATAAAGATTTGTCTAGTTAGTAAAGTCTGTAATCAACTCCATACACATATATTAGGCTTCATATATGTTTTTAAAAAGAATCTAATTAAATCCTTAGAAATATTAATGAAGAAGTTCCTTTGGATGATGGAAATCTTCAATTTAGAAACCATACACCCCAACAGTTGAAGAACTAAGATACATATGGAATGCAAATTAACACCTTCCACAATTAATGGAAAGTTGGATCGTTCAAGTTTGAAAGTAATAAACAAACTATTCTGATTAGAATAGCACTTTAAATCCTCCAAAATGCCACAAACTTTACAAGTTTGATAAGATAAAAAGAAAAACAAAGATTAGGTGTTGAACGCCACAAATTGAATAGTTTAATAAGTTCCAAAGATAATGCAAGAACTTTAAACAAAACTCTAAAAAAAAAACTCAAATGTTGTATAATCATGAACTCATGCTTCTTATAAAGAGAATTAACCTTGTTTGTGTAGGAAAAAGGCTAAGACACAACATTCAATTCTAATTTAGTACAAAATTTAACTATCATTTAATGACAGCTCCACAACTTGTAACTCCTTATTCTAATTAAGAGACATTAAAATCACTCTTAATACAAATTGTAGCTACCCATTTAATGACAGCCCCATAACTTGTAACTCCTTATTCTAATTAAGAGACACTAAAACTCACATTTAACAAAATCAAAATCCTAATTCGTGCATGTTGAATTCACACAACAAATAACCTAAGCCCAACCTACTAAAGTTCAAAATAACAACCTAAGATCCAAACACATGTCAAGGATGGTTGATTGGCATTTTTATTCTTCAATGGTTGGACTTATTCAAGCAATTTGGGTTGGATCATTGTCTTTATGATTTGAATATGTTTGGATCATGTTAATAGGCTTAAGCTCTTCTTGTATACATAGACTCTTGAAAGAATATAGGTGAGCTTGTTCCTTCCAAATTTCTTTAAGTAAGCAAATTAATGCCTCTTTCATCCTTTTAGCTTTAACTTTTGTCATTGGCCCTCCATGAATAGTTAAAGGATCTTGTTTCTTGATGTTACCTCCAACGTTGGTCGAATCATCCCCTTGTTGATTCATAGCATTCCCCTTTTTCTCAAAAGGATTCATCCTCAAATCATCACCTTCAATACCTGCATCAAATGAAGTTAAATCAGAAATATTGAAAGTGGCACTTACATTGCTATACTCACTTGGTAAATCCAACTTGTATGCATTGTCATTGATTCTTTGAAGAACTTGAAATGGAACATCCCCTCTTGGCATCAATTTTGACTTCATCTCTCTTTCCTTAAGTGTACTCAAACTCAATCACCAGGTTCAAATACAATCTTCTTATGGTTCTTATTGTGTTGCTTTTCATATTGAAAAGTTCTTTTTCTATTTGTGCACACACCCTTTTATGTAGGGCTTTGACAAACTTTGCATTGTGTTTGCCATCCAAATTAGCTTTATCAATTAGCAAAGGCAGTAAATCCATAGGAGTTAATAGATTGAACCCGTACCAATAGAAGCTGATTTGGGCTTGGAGAGATCAATCAGTCTTATAACCTTAATTTATGCATTAAATAGGCCTAATTAGAAGGCTATGTTATTTTGATGATTTTAGGAGATCTCTAACTAATTTGGGCTACCTAAAAGTCCACTTTCTATATTTGGCTTTAGGAATTAGTTTCGAAAAGGCTTTCCTAAATCTTAGGGATTTCATAATTTTTATGAATAAATCATTGCTAGAAGATAGATTAGGGTTTTCTTTAGCCAATATAATTACATATTTGTACAAGAATTCAGATTGGAATTTTTATGAAATTGGTGAGGTTATTCACTTTGTTGGTTTTTCATTAAACTTGGAACTTATCAAGGTTATTCCTTGGGACATTCATCTGATTTATCACTCTCAATCTCTTCTTTTCTAGAGTGTGTTGTCAATATCCTTCTTTATAACTTTGGCTTATGTTTCTTTAAACATTGGTCAAGGTTTTTCTTAAAAAGAGAAATGATTTAGCTTTTTTGGAAATTCCTTTCAACTTGTTTGGGGATTCCTAGTGCCTTATTTTTGGGGTCCACATCAAACGCTTCTCCCAATTCTTCAAGTTTCTTCAAAGTATAGCTCTCAAAAGTGTGGAGAGAGTCTTGTTTACTACTTCCGTTTGTCCATCCATTTGTGGATGACAAGTTCAATAAAACATCCTTGTACCCAACTTGCTCCAAAGTGTTTTCCAAAAGTG
>JANQAP020076285.1:0-23516 GCA_026874005.2 Erythroxylum coriaceum | reverse complement strand
CTAACTACGAATTTCAACTAATCTAACTAAATTCAACATGAACTAATTTTTCCATGGGTTGCCTCCCATGCAGCGCTGCTTTTAACGTCAGTAGCTCGATGCCCCTTTTAAGGTTATAGTGGTTAGAATGATTGATTTGATGGTGGCATCGTTATTAATCTTAAAGTCTAAATGTTTGCTACCATATTGTGACTACCACCTTCCTTGGAATTTTCTTTACCTCGTCTTCTTCTTCTCGAGTGCTTCTTTCGGAAGAATTTCGTAAGATTCTCAATGTCTTCCCATTCTCCTTGAGGTTTGGGTTTGTTGCGAATTGCTGGAGTTGAAGGAGCTCTGTACTCTCTAACAGTCACTTTGAAGGTTAGTTACTCCTTCCCTACTTGTAGAGTTAGTTCGCCTCCATCTACATCGATAATTGAGCACGCAGTGGCTAAGAACGGTCATCCAAGAATCATCGGAGTATCCTCATCCTCATTGACATCCAAAATATAGAAATTCGTGGGGAAGATAAAATTACCGACCTTGACCAGCACATCGTGTATAATCCCCATCGGTCTCAACAAAATTCTATCGGTTGTCTTAACTAAAAACTTTGTGGGCATTAGCTCTCATAACCCCAATTTAAGACTAAGAGTGTAGGGCATCGCATTTATACTTGCGCCTAAGTATATGAATGCCCTATCTATGATAATCTTGTTGATACTACAGGGGATGAAAAAGTTCACTGGATCACCATTCTTTATTATGTTGGGTATGGTTTCCAGCATTTGCTCCTCCCCTCTCTCTGTGACGAATTCTTATAATTTTAAATTGGCATGTATCCGTTCCGTCACCTCCTCAATTTTGTTTGGTTCGATTTCTTGTAATGTTTTTGCTTCCTCCTTTCTAGCATATAATTCCCTTTTAGTAAAGAATTGGTGCGGAAATGTCCGTCGAGTTAATTACATCGATTTACTAACAATCTTACTTTGAAGGTCGTCTTTACTTACTTGACTTTCTTCTGTGTCCACCTTTTCTAGCTCATTGTCTTAATTCTGACTTATAACCATGATACGCTCTTTTGGGTTCAATTCGGTGTTGCTTGGAAGAGTTCTAGCATTCTGACTCGACATTGCTTGTGCAAGCTGCCCCACTTTGACTTCTAAGTTATTGATAGATGAAGCGTGATTTTTTGTGACTTGCTCGAATTTACTCTCAAGCCTCCTGTGTGCTTCCTCCATTCCTCTTATCTTATCTAAAATTCTGTCCAACTTCGAATCCATCAAGCTTGTTTTGTCCTATTGGAAGATCGATTCTCCTTAGGGTCTGAACTGCCCTCTGTTGTTGTTGTTGGACCAGGAGAAGTTTGGGTGATTCTTCCACCTAGGGTTATAGGTGTTGGAATAGGGATTGTTACCCCCTCCGCATCCAAATTGTGCCCTCATGTAATTTACTTACTCTAGGTTATCGTCTCTCATCAGATAGCAGTCCACCGTATCATGATCCATTTGGCCACATAGCTCACATTTCAATTGCGCGGCCTTCATTGGAGCTGAGGATGATGCCTTCATATTATTGAGTTGTGTCAAATTATCGATCTTAGCTTGCATTTCTGTCATTTAGTCGACAGCGACAACTCCCTTCTGTTCCCTAAAAATAGTAGGTTGCCTACTACATTCACTAGCCTATAAACAGCTATTGCTAGCCATCTCCTCTATTAGCTCTTCTACTTCATCGACCGTCTTTCTCATTAACGATCCCCCTGACGTTACATCAATGGTACCTCGAGTATGTGGGTTCACTCCATTGTAAAATGTCTGCAGCAAGAACTTTTTGGGTAGATTGTGATGTGGGCATCTCCTCTGCAGATCCTTGTAACGCTCCTACGCTTCATAGATAGACTCCCCGTCATCTTGTTGGAAGTTTGTGATCTCCTTAATAATTTTAGTGGTCTTCGATAATAGGAAGTATTTATCTAAGAAGGCTCGCACTAGCTGTTCTCATGTCGTAATGTTGGCGGGACTTAGTGAATGATACCAAGCTTTCGCTCTATCCCTAAGTGTAAAAGGAAATAGCCTAGTCCTTACTGCATCTTCCGACATCTGGTGATACTGAAAAGTATCAAAGTATCACAAATCTCGAGAAAACTCACTATATGCACGTTCGAATCTTCATTTGCAAATCCGTAGAATTGGACGTTCTGCTGAAGCATGTTCAGGAGGGCTGGCTTGATTTTAAAGGAGATCGCTTGAACAGGTGGTCTAGCCACTCCTTGGTTTGCAGGATTGAATCCTGGCCTCATAAAATCTATAAGGGTCCTCTGTTGTTACTTGCCAGGTTAACTTATTGATCCATGTTTCTTTGGAATCCTTTGGCCATTTGTATTTTTTCAGTTTCTTTTTCTTCTTCTCGCTGATCTTTCCTAAGGTTTCTTTCTAAGCGTGTTATGTCTAAATCGGATGTCTCAGTTATGCGACTTGAACCCTTTGTGACTCTTGTATTCATACAAGAGTACAAATCCTAAGTAAAATGAATGAAAGAAAATAACAAACCTATTGCCTTAAATTATAGAACTAAATTGCCTTCTTTGGTAATAGTGCCAAAAACTTGTTCGCTCAAGGTTACATGCTCTAAGTTTCAATATTTTTAACCTTGGTAATTACCGCAAGTGCACGGGTCGTTTACGTAGTACCTAAGGTTTCGATCCCGTGAGGAAGGGAACTAGTCTTAAGTCTAATGGCAACTAAGTCATAAACATAACAACTACTGCAGAAAATTAAATCAATTGATAATTGGATATAAGAATTGAAAGTGCTGAAAGTAACAGAAAAGCAATCACACAACCAAATCCAAAATCAACCTAGAAATCACTAAGTGAGAGAAAGGGGATTTTAATTCGAAATTAAAGAAACTCAACCAAGTATGCAATTATTGACTCAACGGGTCTAGACGATCCTAGGGTGAATTACTCTCTCTCGAGTTATAATTCTTAACCCTAATTCAATTTATGGGAATTCCGATCTCTCGATTTGCAATTGACCCAAAAACTAAATTAGATCTAAAATTGTCTACTAACCTATCAGGAACCTATGCTCAATCTCTCATTACACGATTCTACTGGTTTGATTTAATCCTTTACCTATCAACTCACCCAACTCTCATTAGCCAAAATTGAATATTTTCACTTAGCTCACCCTCTTAGTCTATCGCCAAGTTATTAAGAACAGGACTTAAATCATAATCCAATCAATAAAAAACACAATCGAATAAACTTCATTAATCATTAAGAATCAAATCCAAAGGTGAGTTTAGACATCTACTCAACATTCAACCAAACAAATCTCAACACCTATTTTAATTCCATGTATGAATAAAATTGAAATAATGAAAATACTGTGGGGAACGGAATTTGAGATGGCGACAGCGGGAAATTTCCTATTTCGGGAAGTACTTCGCGTCAAGATCTTCACTGTGTCTCTCTTCTTTGTCTCCTTCCTCAATCTCTCGGTGTCACCCTATATTTTTTCTCGTAATTGACAAAACGGAAACTTTTTCGTTAAACTCTTGGCTCTCTCTCTTTTCTTTTTTTATTGACTGTCACATCATATTCTATTTATATCTTCAAGGCTCTAGGTTAAAGTCGGGGTCGAAACGGTCCAAAAATTTATCTAAAACTTGAGTTTTTCTGTCAGCCCGATGCAGTGCATGATCGTGGCCCTGCCTGCCAAGATAGTGGCTTATGTTTTTTTTCTTTCGATCACGGACGTGGCCCATAATGCACGATCGTTCCCTGAATTGGCGCTCTCTATCACGATCGTGGCCTGTGTGCGTGATCGTGGCCTGATGCTTCTGGTTCTTCCTCTTCTGTAACGATCGTGGCCTGTGTGCACGATCGTGGCCAATGCTTTTTGACCCGAAAACTCTTTAACTATTCCCGTTCTTCCCTGTTTATCTTACAACGCTAGCAAACACATCAAGATACCTTAAAAATATACAATTTAAGCTCAAAGATTCAAACTAACCCATAAAAACACTTAAACATAAAAACTAACCTAATTAAACCCTAAATGCATACTAAACACTTGAAATGACATTAAAATACTTATCAAATCTAACCCTGAAATACAATACAAATCACAACTATCAATCATGTCCCATATGCCATGATCGTGACAGAAACCCAGGACATGGCCCACGATCATGGCCTATATGGCATGATCGTGACAGAAGGCTTGGATGTGTCCCAATATCGTGGCCTGCATCAGGCAGACGTGCAGGCACTCAAAAATGACAACTTTCAAGAGAGTTTTTGGACCTTTCGAACCTTGAAAAGATCTTAGTGCCCTTCAAAACATAAAGGATATTTAAAGAACAATACAAAAAGGCAGAGGGAGCTTTTACATTATCCACCTTGAGAGAGAATTCATCGAGAGATTGAGGAAGAGAAGAAGGAAGAGAGAAGAGGAGAAGAAGCTGACTCGACATCGCTGCCTCCTGTCCTCCATTTCGATTGTATTTCCTGTTTATTTTCAGTTTTATCATTATATAGAATTGGATTCAATAGTTGATGATAGAATATAAAATGTCGAGGATTTTTTAAACTTACCTTCGAAGTTTTATTCTTAAATTAATGAAATCTGATTGTTTATATGTTTATTGGATTTATTTTGGTTTGATTCTACAATTTCATAATTTGGTAATAAACTGAGAGGGTGAATTGATGAAAAATGAATAAATTGGAATAACGAAATTTAGGTTATTTAATAGAACAAGAATTGAATTAAATCGAGAAATTGTGCAAAGAGAGATCTTGCATAGGTTTTTTATAGTTTATTAGAGAACTTCAGAACTAATTAGGGTTTTGGATAGGTTGTAAATTGAGAGATTTCAACCCCTATAATCTAATTAAGGTTTATGATTTAGGGTTAGTGGTTATAACTCGAGAGAGAGTAATCAACCCTAGGGTAGTTTAGAACCAACGATTCGATAATTCATAATCAATTAGGTTAGCATTAAGGATAGATAAATTTTCCTTTCTCTCAATTGGTAGTTTCTTTCAGTTGATTCTTGGGTGTACTGCAATTGCTTAATAATTCGTATATTCGTGTTTGATTCTTAAATTGTTTGATTGAATTAAGTTATCATTTTTAGTTTCATGTAATTTGAATTTTTTGTTATATTTTTGGCCTTAGATTTTAAGATTAGATTAACTTCCTCCTAGTGGGATCGATACCTTTAGTACTATGCTAATGAACCGTATGGTTATAAATTATTAGAGGTTATTAATTAAAACTTACATACAATAAAAACCTGATCAAGTTTTTGGCACCGTTATCGGGGAGGCAATTAGTTTAATTTTATATTTTAAGGCATTAGTTTGTATTTTTTATTTTCGTTTCTTTCTATTTTTGAATGTGTGGTCTTGCATGAACACAAGAGTCACGAGAAGTTTAAGTTATAAAGTTGAAACCTTAGAATTAGATATCACTCAATTAGAATGATCAAATAGGAAAGCTCAGTATGAAGAAGAAGAAGAAATTGTGAAAGCAACAATGGTCGAGAAATTTCAGCAAGATTTAGATCACGAAGTGAACTAAGGACGTGAATAACGAACCCTCATGGATTTCATAAGACTAGAGTTCAACGTGGCTAACCAAGGAGTAGCTAGGCCACCCATACAAGTAGCCTCTTTCGAAATTAAACCAGCCTTCCTAAACAAGCTTCAATAGAATGTGCAATTCTATGGACTAACGAATGAAGATCCCAATGCACATATAGTGAACTTCCTTGAAATCTATGATACCTTTTGGTACCATCAGATGTCGGAGGATGCGGTAAGAATTATACTCTTTCCTTTTACCTTAAGAGATAAAGCAAAGGCTTGGTATCATTCTCTAAAACCAGCCAATGTCATAACTTAGGATCAACTAGTTCGTGCCTTTTTAGAAAAGTATTTTCCCCTTACTAAGACCACGAAGATTATTAAGGAGATTACCAACTTCTAGCAAAGTGACAGGGAATCAATCTATGAAGAGTAGGAAGATACAAGGATTTGCAACGAAAATGCCCTCACCATAACTTACCCAATTCTTGTTGCAAACATTCTATAATGGAGTAACCCCACATATGAGAGACACAATTAACACAACTTCATGAGGATCACTGATGAGAAAGACAGTAAATGAAGCAAAAAAAGTTGATAGAGGAGATGGCGAGTAATAGATGCCTATAGACAATCGAGCAGAGTAGACAAACCATTACTTTTCAAGAACAAAAAGGAATTGTAGCTGTTGATCAAATGACGAAGATGCAATCTAAAATTGAAAACTTAACTCGACAGTTTAACAATATGAATGATTCATTCGTAACTTTGGTAAAAATTGTTCAACTAAAGTGTGAACTTTATGGACAGATGGACCATCATATGGTGGACTGTTTCTTGACAAAGGATAGCAATCCAATGCAAGTTAATTATATAGGAGCTCAATATGGATGAGGAGGGGGAAATAATCTCTACTCCAACACATACAACCCTGGGTGGAAGAATCGCCTTAACTTCTCGTGGACGAACAATGCTGGAGGCAGTTCAAACCTCAAAGACATCCAGACTTCCAACAAGATAAACCAAGCTCAATGGAATCCAAGTTGGATAGAATTTTAGATAAAATTGAAGGCATGGAGGATGCGTACAGGAGGATTAAAGGCAAGTTCGAGCAAGTCACTAAGAACCATGCCTTTTTAATACACAATCTGGAGGTCCAAATAGGTTAACTAGCAGAGGCAATTTTTACTCGAAATACAGGACCCTTCTAAGCAATACCGAATCTAACCCAAAGGAACAAATCATGGCCATTAATTAAACCCAAGAAAAGAAACTCGAACATGCAAAAGAAGGTGGAGATAATGGAGAAGAATAAGCAATTATGGAATTCCTTCCAAGTGAGCTCATAATTAAGTCAATCGAGTAACCTTAACTTAAATTTTTATACCCGATTCTAGCTCAGCGGAATTCAATTTCAAGTAAGGCTTTAAGGAATTCTAAGGAGGTTGAATTAAACAAGGTTGAGGACATAACAAAACATTTACAAATAAGTCTAACACTAAAGGAATCAATCAAGAAGAAGGTTAATGAGTGCATAGTAGAAGAAAACCCAAATATTGCACAGAAGAAAGAGGACCTAGGGGATTTCTACAATCCTTGTAGTATCAATGGAGTCAAAATAGATAGAGCATTTGTAGATTTGGGAGTGAGTATCAATATAATGCCTTGTACCTTTAGTTAAAAATTGGGTTTAGGAGAGTTGGAACCAACAAAGATGCTAGTGAAGAGAATGGACAGAACAATTCATAGACCGAAGGGGATTATTAAGGATGTCCAAGTGTAGATTGATATTTTTACCTTCCCCATAGACTTTTTTATATTGGATATTGGAGAAGATGTGAAAACTCCTATAGTCCTTGGATGACCATTCTTGACTACTGCCCGCTCCATAATTAACGTTGATGGGGTAAACTAATTCTATGGGTCAAAGAACACCAAATAACCTTTACTATGTCTAAGAAAAATAATAGTTCTCCCTTACTTCTAGTTAACATCAAAGAAATCGAACCTTGAAGGCAATGGGAAGATATCGAGGACCCTGGGAATGCGTTTAGAAAGAAACAATTGGATAGGAGGA
This sequence comes from Erythroxylum coriaceum, assembly GCA_026874005.2. Classification (NCBI taxonomy): domain Eukaryota; kingdom Viridiplantae; phylum Streptophyta; class Magnoliopsida; order Malpighiales; family Erythroxylaceae; genus Erythroxylum; species Erythroxylum coriaceum. The sequence goes on along the minus strand of JANQAP020076285.1, from coordinate 15,858 downwards.
AGCGAAGGGAGGTGAAGCAGAAGGAAGGTGAAACCCAGGGCATGGTAGCTCAGGTGTAAATGGTAAGATCAATGACTGCACTACCATTGCCCTATTCATTTGAACCATCTTAAGCATAAGAAAAGCGTCAAGCTATCGATGATTAAAAAAGCACTGCATGGGAGGCAACCTATGGATTGTTAATTACATGATTATTTCCATTGATTTTTAGATAGTTTGAATTCTATAGTTAGGTTATTTCATTTTCAAATAAAATCGGGAAGGCATAGGAATTCTACATGAATTAGATGATCGAGGAAGTGAGCAAAAGAGAGATGAAAGAGTTATTAAGAGCTAAGAAGTGATCTTGGGAAAGTGTAAAAGTATAAAAGAAGAAAAATCAGAAATTAGTGGAAATATTACAGGTCACAATCGTGACTTGCGGTAGGGTAAAACTGATCACATAAATTTCAGTTTAATTTTTTACCATTTTACCCTTCATTCACCTATATGTTCATTTCTTACTTCACTTTTTCACTCACTTTTATTTTAACTTTATCTCTCTAAGTTGAGAACCTCCAAACACTCTCACTTCTCTCTAACCAAATTCCAAACTTCTACTTTATTCCAACTCCACTTACTTGCAAGTCAGTATGCTGCACATTAAGTAGTCAGCAAAGCGTGATCAATCATCGGAACGAGGGAGAAGGAACAGGATAGTGGACTTCAAAGCACCCTTCCCAATTTCCACAGAGGGGGAAGGTATTCATTTCCAATCCCTTAATGCTAAATAAATTGTAGTTCTGAAATATTTTGATTTTGATATGCTTGATAGGTTAGAATTGCAGGATAGGATAGAGAATTTAGCAAAAAGAATTCAGTGGGCGAAGTTCATACAATTCCAATATCTTGTCTACCAAGAGCTCACTCTTGAATTCTTCACTTCCCTTTATTATGAACCTAGTAACCCTAAAGAAATGTTGTTTCGGTTGTAGGGATGAAATTATAAACTGAACATTGAAATCATATATGATATTTGTGGGTTCCCCAAGTCTTCCATTATCGATCAACACAATGATTTTTGTGCTTCTTACTATTGGAATGAGCTCACTGGGTTAGAGTGATTAGATGCTAAAAATGCCCACAACAACATCATAAAAACCCATGAGAACTTGTTATTGCATAAATTCATGTGTCAAATGGTTTTTCATAAATCAGAAACCAATAAGTGCTCAATAAGGGAACTTTTCCTGTTGTGGTGCATGGATCACAACATCACAGTATGCACCTCCACACATGTGATGAACATTATTATTGCAACTTTACGTAAGAGGAACAACAATTTGGATATGGGGTACTTGATTTCTACCATTGTTGAGTATTATGGTGTGGACTGTAGTGGTTTAACCAACTACCTCCTAGATTTTCTAAATCACCATCATCTATGGTGTGCTAAAATCCTTAAGCCCCATAACATGGAACTCTAGGATATTAGCTAAAAGACTCATGTGAAGATCAGGGCTGGCCAAGAGAGTTTGAGCACAATGCCGCCTCAGTAGGTAGAAGAGGACTCGACTAATGAGGAGTCCGAAAAGGAAGAAGACACAGATGAACCAGGCTGGAAGAAAGTACTCACTACAATCTCCACGAACACTAAGGTAATCACAGATACACTTGCAAAGAATTGTAGAAGAATGAAGGAGATGGCCCAAACACAACGACGTTAGAGTTAGGATATATGTCGTATTCATCATTACTTCGAGGCTCAAGGCGTCTAACTACCACCTCCGACACCATCCTTGCCTCCATCTTCATGAGGCTTTGTTTCTAACCCTTTTTCTTTTTAAATTTAATCTTTATTTTATTTTTTTACATTAATTTATGTTTCTTCTTGTCATGCATGTTTGTTTGCCTCCTTCTTACATTGAGGACAATGTGTTGTTCAAGTGTAGGAAGGGTTATGTGTTTTGCTTTGAGTGTGAATGCTACATATTGTATGATAGTTTGTTAGGTCGCATTTTATGAATTATATGAATGTGTCAATGGTTTAGATAGATTGAAATTGATTTAATTTTGAACATACTTTATTAGGTTGTAAAGATTCATTAGCTCGTAAAATTATTGAATTGGGTTCTTTGGCTAAATATGCAAGTTAATTAGGATTTTATGTGAGTTGTCACCCTCTAAATTGTCACATTCATTCATAATTTTTGGTCCTTCAATTAAAGTAGCTTTGTTAGTTTTTTTTCATTAAAACGAGTAGCTAAAGCAACAAGGTAGGCAATATAAAAAACAAAGTATTTGTTAATTTTGAATAAATAACTATTCCGCTAGCATTCGTGTTATGAATAGAGCTAATAGCTAGTTGAGTACGTGATGTAGCTGAGTAACCGAATCAGCACGCATAACAACTGTGTGCCTTCGCGTGAAAAGGCTATAATAACGTTTCAATCAAGCAACTTAATAAAAACATAACTTAGTCGAGTAACCGGGTCAACATTCATCACCAATGTTTGCCTCTGAGTAAAAGACTAGGTCCATGTCCACAAAATATTAAATAAAAAGTAAATAAAAAATTTTCTAATAAAACCTACCAAACTTGTAAGTAGCTTGACTTTTTATGAAAATGTATTTAGTAGTTATAGAGTTTGAATACAATTGAAAAGGGTGAGTAACTTGTCATTTGGGTTTTGATTAATATGTATTTTTAGTCCAAAGCCTTTAGATGCAGATTTTGCATGTTAATGATTTGAAATAACTTGAATGATTGTGTTTAAAGTTAAATTTATTTCATGAAGTTGAAGCCATTGTCTCATTATTACATTGTGTGCTTTGTGATTTTGTATGTTTGTTGTTTTGTTTGCTTGAAGACAAGCAAATGTTTAAGTGTGGGGATGTTGACAAGTGTAAATTGCATCGTGTTTTAGGGCTTAGTTTGATATGTATTCAAATGTTAATTCAATCGTTTAGTATGTGTTTAGGTTAGAATTATGTTAGTTTGTTAATTATTTATGTTTTAAGTGTTTTATGGGTTAGTGCAAGTCTTTGAGCTTAAATTTTACGTCTTTGAGATACTTTGATGTGGTTATTAGTGTTTCAGGGTCAACATCAAAGAATAGAAAACTTTTGGAGACATTCGGGCCAAAACAATAGCCCACAATTGTGACACAACAGGCCACAATTGTGACAGAAACACCAAAGTTCACCCACAATTGTGGCCTATATGCCACGATTGTGACAAAAGCCTAGGACGTGGCCCACGATCGTGGCATGCACATAAGGCTCAAATGAGGCCCACGATTGTGGCCTACGTCAAATAGATGGGTAGACACTTAACAACGTAAAGTTTCGAGGGAGTTTTCAGACCTTTCAGACCCCGAAAAGATCTTAGGGCTACTCAGAACACAAAGGATATTTAAAGAATAAGACAAAGAGGCAGAGGGAGCTTTTGCATCAGCCACCTTGAAAAACCATAGAGAGAATTCGTTGAGAGATTGAGGAAGAGAGAAGAGTAGAAGAAGTTGACTTGACATACTTCCCGAATCAGGAGGTTTCTCGACATCACTGCCTCCCGTCATCCATTTTGATTGTATTTCCTATTTACTTTTAGTTTTATCATTGTATAGAATTGGATTGAATAGTTAATAATAGAATCTAAAATGTCGAGGATGTTCTACACTCACCTTCGAAGTTCTATTCTTAAATTAATAAAATCTGATTGTTTATGTTTTTATTGGTTTTGTTATGGTTTGATTTTGCAATTTTATAATTCGGTAAAAAATTGAGAGGGTGAATCAGTGAAAAATGATTAAATTGGACTAAAGAGAGTGAGGTGTTTATAAGAATTGAATCAAATCGAGAAATTGTGCAAAGAAAGATCTTGCATAAGTTTCCGATAGTTTATTAGAGAACTTCAAAACTAATTAGGGTTTTGGATATGTTGCAAATTGAGAGACTTCAACCCTAGGATAGTCTAAAACCAACAATCCAATAATTCATAATCAGTTAGGTTAGTATAAAGGATAGGTAAAATTCCCTTTCTCTCAATTAGAAATTTCTTTTGGTTGATTCTTCGGTGTGTTGCAATTGCTTAATAATTTGTACGTGTTTGATTCTTAAATTGTTTGATTGAATTAAGTTCTTGTTTTTAGTTTCGTGCACTTTGAATTTTCTGTTATTGTTTCTGGCCTTAGATTTTAGGATTATATTAACTCTCCTCGTGGGATTAACACCTTTGGTATTATGTTAACAAACCATGCGCTTGTGGATTATCCAAGGTTATTAATTAAAACTTACACATAACAAACACCTGATCATTATGCATAAAGACATAAATCAAGTTAAATAGAGCAAAGTAAGCATATTAACCTACTAGTATAAATTGTTTCAAATGAAGTATGATGAAAGCATTTCTAACATTTACATAAGGTTTATTGATATTATTAATTCTCTTAAATGTGTCAAAAATCCCTATAATACTATTGAAATGGTAATAAAGTTGCTTTGGTCACTTCTGAGGACGTAAGAAAACAAAATAATGACTATACAAGAAGTTTAATATTTGATAACATTATCTTTAGAGGAGATCATTAGATCTCTCCTCATATATGTAATGCGACTATAAAAGATATAAGAAGAATTAATGCTTTTGATGAAAAAGGAATTAACATTTAAAGTCTTAAGGGAACAATTAAGTTCAAAAGAGACAACTACAAGTGGAAGTGATGATGAAGTCCTCATATTTATCACTAGAAAATTTAAGAAATTTTTAAGGAGAAAAACTTTTAAGAAGGGAAATGTGATTCAAAATGTAAATACTCTAATATTATTTATTTAACTGTATAAAACTCAGTCACAAAAATTTACAATGTCCTCTACCTAAATATAATGACAAGTGTGAAAAATGATAAGAAGAAAAATAAGGAAAGAACATAATAAGAAAACACTTAAAACCTTAACTTGGGATAACACTAATGAATGTAAAAAGGATTATTAAGAAGGAGAGATAAGGACGATGGTAAGGTAGCATCCAACTCTAATTCATGTGATAATGAAAGTGATGTGACATATAATGAACTATTCAAAAGTTTAAAAATCATAAGAAAAGGAAGAAATTATCTTTCAAACTTAAGGAAGTTCAAAAGCATTTGGATGCATGCTTGAATGAGAAAGAAAGAAGAAAAGTTAATTTTATAGCATTAAAACATCTAAAAATGTGATCATTGATGACAGTTATATATTAGACGCATTAAAGCACAAAATTAAGACATTGAAAAATGAGATCAATATTTCTAAGGATTTATTATCTAAATTCACTCAAGGGCATAAAAAACTATAAAACATGTTAGGAGTTTAAAAGAATTCTAACAATAGGCATGAGATTGATTGCCTTATTTTAGAGGGCTTTAAGAAAAGAAAAACAAATAATATGCAGTAGTTATGGTAGTTATTTAATTTAGTATTTTTAAAAGAATTTATGATTTTTATCTTGATGAATTTAGACCTCTTTTATCTAATAAAATTCTTTAAGAAGGTGATATAAGTATATTTAAGGATTAGAGAAAATTATTCCTAGAAGAGAACAAGAATGATGATCATGACACCCCATAAGAGCAAAATGTTGAACTAAGTAAGAGGAGAAAGAGGATGATAAGCTTCCAACATATTAGAAATTTTACAAGAACCATCTTATGAATCAAATCATAAATGATGTTTATGAAAAGGTAGTTATTTGATCTCACTTTAGAAATATTTTTTAAACCTAATACTATAAAAGAATCCCTTAGTAATGAGAGTTTAAATTTTCATAAATACAAAATGGAACCCTTTTAAGAGAAGTAAATACGGACCTTAGTATTTATACCTAAAAATCATTATAAGCACTAAATCGGTTTTTAGAAACAAATTAGAGATTATAGGGATACTAAATTATATTTAATTAATATGCAACACTAATTAGCCAATATTTTAACTAAAGTATTAAGTAAGCATATGTTTTGTACAATTAAAAGAGAATTAAGCATGACCAGTAAGAATTCAACTTGATAAGGATTTTTTAAACATGTTAACGAACTTAAGGTTAATTTATATTAAGTGATTAACTGAATTTTAAATTAATTTTTAAGAATTTAGGATAGACTAGTTGACCAATATACTTTACTGGTTAACCAATATGCTAGAAAAATCAATTTTCTGAAGTTACAATAAATTCTTAAGAAGTTTCGTTGTATGAATGGTTGACCGTAATCCTTTACTCATCAACCAATAAAGAGCTCTAGTTGACCAACATCTCTTGTAAGAGAAAAAAAAATTATTTCCAAAGAGACTGTAATAAGAATGGATAATATGTCTGGACAATTAGTAACTTGAGGTGGTCAAATTGTCTCCATGTTTTAAAAAGCTTTTCTTCTCACCTTGTCATTTATTCTTCATGAATTCATCCTTTTCTATCCCAAACTCTCTAAACCTTGTCTTAAACATTACTAATTGACATCATATGCATTTTAGGCTTACTTTTTCATTTAAAATTCATATACATTCTTAACTCCTCTTTGGATAAACCTTATTTCCTCTACATTTTTGGACTTTTTGATAATGTTTATGTTGTCAAAATCGTTTCTATAAAATTATATGATTCATAAAAGTTATTTAAGAATCAAGTGTGATTGCATTGTATTTGTCATTCTAAGGTTTCAAATTTGAGTACTTTATCTTATCATTTTTTTAATATTTGGAGTTTTCAAAATTAGACAATCTTTTATCATATTAATGGTTAGATGTTTCAATTAAGTATACATTTTTATTAGTTCAAAATTTAATCTTGTCAAACTATATTATTTTTGTCCTAATTGAACTTTTCAATTTTAACACAATAGCAAATTGGAGATCATCAATTTCTTTGTAATTTTCTCAAATTGATTGTTTATAAATACAATTAAGGGTTTAGTCAATGAATATTTATCCAATTGCACTTAATTATCATTATTTTCATTGATTATGAGTTTTAGGTATGATTGACTATTAGAATTTAAGATGTTTTTTAATTTAATACAATTCATGACACTTTATTTTTCTTAGATAATTGATTTCTTTTTTATGATTCCAAAAGGTGGAGAAATATTAGTGATATTAAATTAAAGAGGAGTGATGAAATTTAAGGGGAGTAATTTTTGTATTCATCGGACATTATATGGTATTTTATACTTAAGAAAATTAAAGCCATGTCAAAGTTAATTTATCACACATGTGGATATTTATTTTACACTTAATGTTAAATATCTCTTTTGTTATTAAGATTAAATTATGTTTTATATATGAATCACTATCTTGATTATGTGATAATTTTATCATAATCATCAAAAAGGGAATATTGTTGAACCAAAGGTGATTTTAATAGATGTTTTGATGATAACAAAACATAAGTGCTACTGATGAGTTTATTATTTTGATGAGAAAAAATATAAGAACAAGATGTATCCATAACTTAGGAAGTTATTTCATGAAAATGATAAAGAAAAGTTGAAGTTCATAACTGTCGAAGTAAAGATCAAGTCAAGAAAAAAAGAAGATCAAGGAATATAAAGGTAATTCTATATTTTGTGATGTTAATCGTACTATCATTTAGTCATTTTAATAATGTTATTAGCGTGATAGTTTCAATATCTTCCAACAACCTCTCTCCGCAGACCCCTTTCATTACAAGACATTGCTAACACTCTCACCTGCATGCCACTACAGAATATTTCTCAGTAGGCTCCAAGACTAAGCTTTGACAAGCACTGATTCTTTTGCCTCTATTCCTACTTAGAACAAGACCATTTATCGCACGAATTTTTGATAGTTTTCGTGAGTTTATTTATATGCACTTTTCAGTTAGGCTACTTGTTTTCTTGTTGTTCTCCTTCGTGCTTTAGTGAGTTTTTATTTATTTTATTTTTGTTTATTTATTTATTTATCTATATATTTATTATTATTATTATTATTATTAGTTTTTAAGTATTATTAGTATTATTTATTATTATTATTATATTATTATTATTATTATTGTTATTATTATTATTATTATTATTATTATTATTATTATTATTATTTGTTTTATCTATCTATTTTTATAACTATCTATCCTTATATATATCCCAAGGACGTGTAGGATAGTAACTACAGAAAAGTGTGAGGACCACGAGATAGAAGGAATGACTTTTAATTACGTGGGTGGGATTCGTGCAAGTGGTTTGTTGCGTGCAACAAATAAGAGTAACAAAGGGGATGACATATTGCGAATAGGCTCTTGGAACACTGGGACCCTCACGTGAAAGTCTTTAGAATTAGTAGAGATTTTAGACAAGTACAGGAAACAAATAGCCTACATTCAGGAGACTAAGTGGTCAGGAGCTAAAGCAAAGGAAGTAGGGGGATTCAAACTATAATACTCTAGAAACACACGAAAGCAGAATGGGGTGGGTATCCTAGTGGTCAAGGAACTTACAAACCAAGTGGTGGGGATCACAAGGATAAATGATAGGATTATGGAGGCTAAAATTGTTATTAGCAAGGATGTTCTTAATGTAGTATATGCTTATGTTCCTCAAGTTGGTTTAGACGAACAACAAAAACGTGTATTTTGGGCGGCACTAGATAGAGTGCTCTTACAAATACCTAATACTGAGCAGGTTATTGTAGGAGGTGATTTTAATGGGCATATAGGGGCTGGGTCAGACAGATATACAAGAAAGCATAAGGTTTTGGATACAGCACTAGAAATGAAAGTGGAATGCCTTATTGGACATGGCCATGGCGTTTGAGCTAGTGATAGCCAATTCCTTTTTTAAGAAAAACGAGGTGCAATTGGTGACATTTAAGAGTAGCAGGACTAAGACGCAGATTGACTATTTCCTTGTCAGGAAGAGAGCAAGAGCATGGTGTAAGGATTGCAAAGTACTTCTGGCCGCATGCTTATCAACCCCATATAAATTGTTGGTTTTGGATTTGGGAATTAAGGGATGGAGGACACATCAATTTACTAAACGGTGACGTAAGCTTAGATGGTGGAATCTAAAAAGGGACATGGTGGAACGATTTAAGACACAAATATGGTATAGTGCCACATGGGCCATGAGAGGGGATGCTAATAGGATGTGGGAGGGAGTAGCCCACATAGTGAGAGAAACCGCCACAAAATTCCTAGGAGTCTCTAAAGGGCAGAGGGGCGGGCGGATGGAATCTTGGTGGTGGTCGGAAGAGGTTCAGGGGACATTAAAGGTGAAAAGGAAAGCATACAAAGATTTAGTAGCAAGTACTATAGATGCGGAGCAAGAAACGAACAGAATCAGGTACAGACTGGCAAAGCAAAAGGCAAAGAAGACAATTTCAGTGGCTAAAGGAGAAGCATACGAGACTATGTACAAGGATTTGGACACGTATAAGGGAGCACAAAAAATTTTCAAGTTAGCACGGGATAGGTTACGCAAGACGAGGGATTTCAACCAAGTCTGTTGTATACGTGATGAAGTAGGACAGGTACTCACAGAGGCACATGCCATTAAGAGAAGGTGGCAGAGATACTTTTATGGCTTGTATAACGAAGACTTCTCGATCAAAATAGAGTTAGGCAAACCCTCCGTGTCAGAGCTTTTTCCTAACCGGTCCCAATGCGAAAGGGTCACAAGGGGAGAAGTTACAAAGGTTTTGAGAAAGATGGGGTGCAGAAGGGCAATAAGGCTGGATGAGATCCCTATAGAGGTATAGAAGTGAATAGGAATTGTCGGTATTGAGTGCTTAGTTCAACTTTTTAATGTAATCCTAAACTCATCCAAAATGTCGGGTGAATGGAGATTGAGTAGGTTGATCCCATTATACGAGGCCAAAGGGGACATCCAACATTGTCACAACTATAGAGGCATGAAGTTAATAAGTCATACTATGAAGACGTGAGAGAAGGTAATTGAAAAGAGAGTTCAGAGAGCTACTTCTATATTGGCTAACCAATTTGGATTTATGCATGGTAGGTCCACGACAGAAGCAATACATCTCCTCCGTAGGCTAAAAAAGTGCTATAGGGAACAAAGAAGGGATTTACGTATAATTTTTATTGATTTGGAGAAGGTGTATGATAGGGCGCCAAGGGAAATCTTATGGAGGTGTTTGGAAGCAAAGGGAATTCCTATGACATATATATGTGTAACTAAAGATATGTATGAAGGAGCATTGACTAGCGTAAGGATGATAGGGGGTAACACGGAAGCATTTTCTATTGGTGTTGGTCTACATCAAGGCTCCACGTTAAGCCCTTTTCTGTTCACATTAGTATTAGATGAGCTTACTAAACATATTCAAGGAGAGGTACCTTGGTGTATGTTATTTACTGATGATATTGTCCTGGTAGATGAGACAAGGACGAGGGTTAATTCCAAGTTAGAATGTTGGAGAGAAACATTAGAGTCGAAGGGTTTTAGAATGAGCAGGACCAAGATGAAGTATTTAGAATGCAACTTCTCAGGAAGACAGATGGTCCATGACGCGGCGGTAGCAATTGGTTCTGACATCATACCACAAAAATTGAGTTTTAAGTACCTCGGGTCCATCATCCAGAGAGATGGTAATATCGATGCCGATATAGTTCATCGTATCAGATCTGGGTGGGGTAAATGGCAAAGTGCATTAGGGGGATTATATGATAACAAGATTCCTTTAAAGCTTAAAGGGAAGTTTTATAAAATGGTGATTCGGCCAACCATGTTATATAGGGCAGAATGTTGGCCCACCAAATGTCGACATACAAGACAGTTATTAGTAGCAGAGATGCGTATGTTTTGATTGATGTGTGACATTACTAGAAGGGATAAGATCCGGAATAGTGTGGTGAGAGACAGACTATAGGTGGTCAGTATTGCCAATAAAATGAGAGAGACCAAGCTTAGGTGGTTTAGGCATGTGAGCAGGAAGCACTCTGATGCTTCTGTACGGAGATGTGAGTAAATAACTCTTAGTGGCTACAAGAGGAGAAAAGGGAGACCATACAAGAACTGGAGGGAACTTGTGAAGAAAGATATGACAGATTTGTCCCTTACTGAGGAAGTGGTTAGGAATAGAAAATTCTGGGGTGATAGGATAAGAGTAAGGGAATCCCTTTACAGTACATCAGAACAGTTGATTTTTTTTTCTGAGTGCGAGTCATGAATAAGTCGTTTCTGTCATGCTACTTGTCTTTTAAGCATAATTGTAAGGGAAAGGTCTAACAAGGATGTCAGAAACTGTAGGATTGTCATACACACAGGATTGTAGTGCAAAAACTCCTAGCCCACTAAGAGATAAACAGAGCCGTTCTTTACAACTTATCAGGTATTAGCAGATCAGGCCCCCATATTAGGTATATTCTTCGGCTCTATTTCCTATTTTTATTTATTTATATACGTATTCATCTTTCTTTTCATAACATCTTTTTTTTCTTTTCATTTACCTCATCTTTTAACGTATTCAGTTGTACTTTTACTCTTTTAACATGCATCACTTTTTCATTATCACATTTGCATGTGGGTCTATCGGAAATAGTCTCTCTACTACGTAGGGGTAAGGCTACGTACTATCAGACCTCCCCAAATCCTGCTTTGTTGCGGGATTTCAGACTGGGTGATGATGATGATAATGAATAATGTTAAATGCTCATGATGCATACAAATTTTATATTATTTCATTATATGAGTCTTTTCATTCGTCAAGAGAATTTCATATTATTTCATTATATGAGTCTTTTCATTTGTCAAGAGATATTAAAGCTTTTGTTTTTAAGATAAAAGCCTTTTGATCTTTTAAACACTTTTTCAGGGATATTTTGGAATATTTTTTAATTATAATTGCATTAAAAATTAAAATTTAGCATTTTAAATTGTTAAAATCATAATTTTAGGGAGTTAGTTAACTAGTATATGTTAAACATATAACAAGACTATTTTAAGTTAATAAGAAATTCATTAAATAAGCTTAAGAACATTAAAGTTACAAAGCTTACAACTCCAAAGTTGAAGATAAAAGGGAATGAACTCTAAAAGCATCAAATTTTCAATCTTATAACCCCAAAGATGTTAAAAGGAGTAAGGTTAGGATCGTAGCAGCTAAAATATCCACATGTTAAAGTTTACACAAGTTGGTCATTCTAACGCTCATATTGTTCATGATATCTTGCTCAATAGCTTTCTTAATTCTTTGTTGCAGATTTTAAATGAAAGTTTTATCACATATCAAATTATTTCTAAGCATTCTCTTATTCCTTTTGATCCATATGAAATAAAGCTCCAAAAGTCAATATGTATATTTTCAATCGCCTTTAGTATGGAGATGAAGTTGTAAAGCCCAAAAAACTATATAAGTTTAGCTAAAGAAGTTACATTGCAAACAAAAGTGCTAAAGGATGTGAGTCTATAAGGTTGAGGAGAACTTGCAACTAATAAAGATTATTAAGATCTTCATTGACATTTAAAAAATAAGAAAAAGTCTTTACAAAAGCACTCTATTATAAATTTTATTGAGATATCATGTAGCCACTAAACTGTATTAGGTCTTTTATAGTTAAGGGAATATTATGGCATGTTTTTCATAATTTCTCTAACGCCTCTATTAAAATGAGTTGGCTAAGACCAAGCATTATCATTGATAAGATGTTATACCTTAGAGTGTACAGGAATAATGGCCCTAAGCATATGGAAGTCTCTTAATTTGTTCAATAGTCCCATATCATACTAAGGATCGAATCAAAAGTGTGTATTAGTTCCATCCCCTATCTTATGTTTAATGGAAAGTTATACTTAGCCTGAACTAAGTAGCACTTACATTTAGACTGTGTAATAACATTATTAACATATTGGTAGACTAGGGTGTTGATGTGGTCGACCAATATGTCTATAGAAATGATAAATTAATCACCTTATTTGTTATTCTTATTAAAACAAATTTATTATCATATTAAACTAATACAATAATTGTTAATAATTTATTTTAAGATTACATATTATTATTATTATCATCATCATCATCATCATCATCATCATCATCATCATCATCATCATCATCATCATTAATATATTTAATGGTATAAATACAACAGATATAAAAAATTACAAGTCAATTTATTTTATGCATATCACTCTTGTAATTTGTTAACTCTCAATCACCCTTTATTATATGCCTCCCTGTATGGAGAAAGTTCTGTATGCGTGTGCACTATTGGCATTTCTAAGGGAAGAAGGTAATATATAAGTATCTAGGAAATTTTGAGCAAGTCTAAGGATTTTCGTTAAGATTTTTGAATCAGAAGGGGTTTTAGTATAATTGATCAAACCACATAAAAAGTTAGTATATTTAAATATTTTTAATTTAAAATTTTATATTTCTTTCACTTTGGTAGTTTTGTTTCCATTCTTTTTGTCCTGTTCTCTCAATCGTTATTACATACTCAATATTACTTCTATTTTTATTTACATCATCTTTAATTTATTCATCACATTTATAATTTCATCATTTTATTATGAGTTGGATAAATAACATAAATATTCAATTTTAGTATCTTAGTATTTAAATATCTAACTTTCTAAACTTAGTTTTGCATGAGTATAATGTCAAATTTTATCTATCTTTTGATAATAAAATATCATTAATATAAGTAAAAATCATTTTATCTTCCATATTTGTTATATAATTAACTTAAGTAGTATGTTTTCTTTATAGAAATTAAATAATTTATTAAAAAAAGGGATATCACCATACAACACATTGTTCAAATTACAAAAAAATTCACAACGTCGCCACTATAAGTAAGAAATCATAAATGTGTTATGCATTTAAACCACTATCATTGAATATCTAGATAGTGAAAACTTTCTATCACAACCCATTAACTGAAGTCCACTCATATTTCTAACCTTAATTGAAAAATATGCTACCTTAGAAAGGTATCCAACTCAAAGCTTACATGTATCTCTAGCTCTATCTTAGTTCGGCACTCCATCCTCCTTTCTCTTCTGACTTGATGTATGTTTTTCTCTTTTTACAAGCTTGTTCAAGGAGCTATGCTCTAGTAGCTGATAGAAGATACACGTTCGCCTTCCTCTCCTAGGTTTTGGTGCATGTTAGAGAACAAGGCAATAAGGCTCCCTTTCTGCCTAAAAACTTGTTTTGTTTTAGCTTTTCCTTTACATGTCTAAGTAGTGCACTTTGGTGTTCACTTTTTGGGCCCTTTTATAACAATGGTTGCTTTTTAAGGCATGGCTAGTCAAAACCTTCTCCTTCGAGCCTTCACAGGCTCTCTTTTGCTTAATTATGGCTCCAAGTGTAATTTCCTTAACAATTCCTTTATTTTTGATTACCTATTAATCTGTGTGAGAATTACTAAAAGTAGTTTAGCATATGTATCATTTTTTAGCCCACTGCCTTTAGTGAACATTAGATCCTCCAGGAACTTGCTATATATACATTATAATTCTTAACCTCCTTACTCATGATTAATTGTTCCCTTATGCTACTGATATCTCTCTCCTTAACTACCACCATCAGATTCTCTTCCCTATTGAAACACCTAGAGTTCCTCTCCCTCTAAAGCTTTTGTAAATATATTCCAAAACATGTATACTATAACATTACCCCTAGAGTTGCTTCTATCATTTAGTAGGAGCTTTCAATGTTCAAGGAGTTTGTTGGTGGGACTCTACCATAGGCTAAGTTCTTGGAAATAATTCTAAACATATGTTGAGTAATTGCAATCAAATAACAATTGAGTTACTAATTCTTGGACTTCCTTTCAAAGAGGAAAAGTTCTAGATAGATTCATATAGTCTAAATTGCCCATAGTTGATAGTCTATTACTTATTGAGATCCACAAAAAGGATGTTCTTGGTATAAGGTTCCCGTTCCACACTATTGGTCCAGCTCACCTTAGGTCCCCTTTGCCAAAATAGATCCCTATAAGCTTTATTAATAAACTTCCTATTGTTCTATTTATATTGTTCTACAAGTTTAAAATTTGGGGAGTAATAAGGTAGCCATGTTCCAATTGCCTTGGGTGGTTTTTCTATTGCCTCTCCTTGATCCATATACTTACCTTTGTATCTTTTAGAATATCCCTTAGGATCTAGATGGTAGTGCGTCATAATACTATACAAAATAAACTAGACTACTACTATAGTAGTGACAAGTTTAAATCGATCCCACAGAGAGTATGTGTAAAGTTATTGAAATGAAATTAATCGGTGTTTAGGGTCTTTTTTTTGGGGGGGTTTATTTGGTTTAAAATGAGAAAATAAAATAAAACTAACTTAATGGATAAAATTAAACAAAACATGCAAAAATGATGAAAGTGGTGAATTCGTTAGGAGCTCGATCCTTTGGTTCAATCTCAACCTACACCCTATTAGACATATTTCATTGAATTATTGTCTACATATCTCTCTTTGAACTATTAGTTGTAGATTAACAACAAGCTCTATTAATCCTAGTTTTTCCTTAGGTCATAGTTAATTAAGCTCGTTAATTAACCCCAACTATCGAATAACCTAGGAGATGCTGGCTAAGTTCAATCAAACAATCGCCTTATGAGTGAGAAAAACAAACTAATGTAAGCAATAATCACACAAGCATGGATTATTTAACCTAGGTTATGTTATCCCTAGTTATGACGAACCATTAGTCACTACAAATGAATCAGAAAAACAACAATTACATACTATATTTAATTTTAGCAATGGGTTTGTTGGACCCGGAATCTTTTAGTAAGCATAAATTGAATGATTTTGGTGATCTTGTTGGATTTTTTTTTTTAATTGGAGTTTAATTATTAAGTCAAGTTTAGGAGGATTTATTTCATGTATTGTTGGGATTTGGAAGAGTTAAGTGGAA